>PNEQ01010762.1:0-74966 GCA_003012365.1 Medauroidea extradentata
ATGTTGCGCTCCCCTCCTAATTAAATAGAACACTTTGTAACCTATTTTGTATTCAGAGTACCTGCCATTGTAGTATAGTAAATGCCCGTTCAACCATAACTGTCTCTTAGTCCTTTAACCCTAATAACATCTAAATAAACCCACAGTGTAGCTACCATCTGAGTGAAACCCCCCCAAACTAATAATAACTTATGAACCCTAATATAATAACGACTTACAAGATAAATCATTTTGTAACAGTATGTAACACATCTTATTAATTTATAAAGGACATTTTACTCATTTTCGGGATTTTGGACAAGTCTGGGTTTGAATGTTTGCTCATCATGTATTACTCAAAATTTTACCGCTATACACACGAGCCAGTGTCACTAATCAAGCTGAAATTTTCTTAACATTTCCTGACCTAAAATTTACGATATTTATTTCAGAACGTTATAGGGTTTTAACTAATTACTTTACCTTTCATTACGCATATTGTACTAAAAATATTAATGCACAGTTATGAAGTAATTAAGTTAATTATAAATTTCATGTAATAATTACCTGTCGTCATTTAATAAAGACTAAGCAACTACTGCTACTAATTTAGTATAATAATACACACCTAATCGTAAAATGTGATATTCCTGTTCAGAGACGTCGACGGTAATTGGTCACTCACTTAATTTACTATACTAAAATGGATATTTTTTTTATCAAAAGATACGACAGAGACTCTTAAGGGTGTTCAAATGCGATAAAATTAAAATTTTACATTTTTATGAAATATTGTTAGTTTTGTAGATGATACCTGTGAGTACATTTTACTCTTACGAAACAATTTTTACTCTCATAGTTTTCTCATAACGGCGCGTCAAAGTCTAATTTGCATGTTACGTTGCCATGCAAACAGTGAAAACCAACAGACCTACTTAAACAAAGAAATTCACTGTTAACTTACATCCAATGAGATATGCAATAAAACATTAAAAAACAACTACATCGTAATATTTTGAATTTAAAAAAATCACAAAAGTACAGAAAAAAGTCGCAAAGTCAGTAATTTTTTTAATACAAAAATCAGTTCACGTAATTATTTAAAATAATTTATTACGTAGCCCATAGTAAGTGAATTATTTCACGTATGTAAGTCAATTGGTTTTCACTATTTGCAGATCATGCAAATTTTTACTTTGACGCACCGCTATGAGAAAACTACGCCAGCTAAAATTGTTTCGTTAGAGGAAACTGCACTCACAAGTATCGTATACAAAACTAACAATGTTTCAATAAATATAAAATTATGACTAACGCACCTGAACACCCTTAATATACTCTCCACAGGAACATTATCAGTGTCGCTGTAGGACCGCACTAGCCTCCAACGCAGACAATCTAGGTTCGAATTCCGGCGGGGTCGGACCCCGGATTTTCGAATGTGGGAATCGTGATGGATAACGCTGGTCGGCGAGATTTCTCGGGCATCTCCCGTTTCCTTTGCACTTCTCATTCCGGCGCCTCTACCTTGTTGGGTTTCGTTTCATGTCACCCTCTATGGGAAGCAGATGGATGCGGGTACCCAGTTGTAATTCATCAGTCATGGCTGCGATACCCTGGCCATCGGGTACCCTACTGATAGCCTACATAGAGACGATCTTTTACTGCGGGGAAATTTGACTCGCTTTCGCATGTGCGTAGATTTGTTACCCTATTTGACTATGCCAACAAGAATCCTGCTACTGTAATATTTGATGCCTATTATTGGTCTCAGACGCATATCATCCAATCATACATATCGCAAGAAACTACAGTGTTTTCAAGGGTATGTTGGCATAAAACATTTTTGCTATATACCGCCATCTCTACTTACACTATATTTACTATAATTACATAAGGTGGTTTATCGCGGGAAAAAGTGACTGTTTGCTAGGCTTCAATGTAATGTATTCATTTCTGACGCTTTTATTTCGTTACTGGCGAGTCCCTATTTGACTGGGCCAATGATAACTCTGGTGCACTACTACTGGACGTCTGTGATTCGTCTGTAAACTACTAGACTGTGCTACATAACCGCCGGCCAACAATACATGACGCAGGACGATACACTGACTTGCAGAATACGCTGGCAGAATACAATCTCGCGATTATTAAGGGTCAGATGTAATGAATTTTCCTCGAACGTCAAAGATACAGTGCTGTGGTCTCTCTCTACGCCTACGCTACATTCTACCTACCCGACTTCATCGACCTATCTGAAGCCGGAGTTTGTGTTTACTGGAGACACACAGGCAGGACTTAATATCAAGTTTCTCCTCAAGTCCTTTCTGCAAGCACTCCCCCTTCTCTCTTCTATCTATCTATCTCCTGCAAAGGTCCAAATTGTCCCCCGGCACAAGCACTCAAGCTGACCACAATCTAGCTCCTTTGTCCATCGTACGTCCCTCGCCTATCTCATACGTTCTTATTTACACGCACATGGAGTGGACGGCGTCAAATGAAGCTGTGTCTCTTTCTGCTGGCTTAGAGGCTGTTTGTCTGTGACTGGCCGGCCTTGAAATGTGATGAACTTCATCACATCCTCATTTGTTGGACACAGTGATTGGAGTCAGTATCACCACCCCCACCACCTGTATTGTACCATGTTTTATTTGCTATATTTCTTTTCCGTCTGCTTGTCCGGTACAAATTTTGCAATCGATTTTAAACAAACTTCCCGTTGAGCTGGAAACGTGAAGCTTTATACATAGATCAGAACTGAATGGCAATGAAATATTAACTCGATTTAACATCTGTCTGTGTGTATGCCTGCTCGGGACTAATTTTGTTAATTTAAAATCTATTGCAAAATGTCTCACGGACAACCATAAAAATGAGGAAATGATAGAATAAATAAAAACTAATTTTAAATACAGCTCGTTTTAAAAAATAGTTAACAATTGTAAAATAATATCCCTTTTGAAAATACTTATGATTTAAAACGAAAAACGTGGGACGCATGAATGGTTCACTAACAATTTTATTGAACTGTAAATGGTATGAAATATCGTGGGAGTTTTCTGAACGACAACTGCTCTCTACATTCCTTACTGTTATCTACTGCACGTTCCCCACGTTTTTCGCTTTAAATCTTACAATTATTTTTAAAGATAGATTATTTTTCACGTCTTAGTCCGTTTTAAAAACGTGGTAAACATACAATATTTTATTTGATTTATTTATATCACTCGCTGGCAATTTATGCGGTCGTTGTATTACTTTCAGAAGAACAGATCTATGTAGATCGTTTGTTGTTAACTGAACACGTTCGACAAGTCTGCTCAGGCTTATGTTTCAGACCACCTAGTATATTTCTATAGCCCTACATAAATCACTCATGTTGCCTTTTGCCTAGGATTCTGAAACTATAAAAATGCAGCTATAGTTTTTTTACTCTGTAGCGGTGTTATTTTAGATAATTTTGCTGTCAATATTTGTATGGATTATTCAACACTAGCGCTTATGAAACTTTACTGCCAACGTTACTGTACGATCCCGTGCCACAATTTACGTTATGATGCATTCAGATAAATATCAGTTGGTTCAAAGGTTTATCTCGAAAGTACTTGGTAAGAAATGAGGTAACTGTACTGAATTTAACCGTTGAATATGTGTGTATACAGTCGTTGGTAAGGGATGCGATTTGTTATATTATTTCCCATAGTAGGCTACGCAGTTTAGTTTTGTACGGTTCAGAAGCCTATGATATTGCAAAAAATATATATAATTGTTGACCACTTAGGTGTTAATTGGGTCAAAGTTCAAGTTGTACTTAGATGGATAGGATAGCAAGTGACGTAATCCAACGAAAGATGAAAATGGATAGGGATATTTGTGACGACCTCCGACAGAAACAGCAGATGTGGTTTGGCCATGTGGACAGGATGAATGAAGAAAGGATACCAAATAGGAAGAGAGGGGCTCGCGCTAGATGCAACTGGCAAGGCGATATGGATGAGGCAATAGAAGCGAGGAATATGATAACTGAAGAAAGCTAAGAGACAAGACGATGGTGATTGAGGGCAGAAAAGTGGCTTCAGATATAGATAACCTGTAAGAAGAAGATTTCGATGCTTGGAGTTTGATGATTCATTGCACAGTAAAACATGATTTTACTTTTACAAAAAATATTGTAAACGTGGCAGGAAATGTTTGGAAATATAATAACATTTCTGTATATTCACAAACATTTTTGTGCACTTAAAAATAAAATTTTGTATATTTACAACTGAATTCTTGTACATTTTACAACAATTGTTTGAAACAACACAAGAAAGCTTTTGGCAACCAATTATCAAGATTTTTTTTTGTAAATGTACAAAATATTTTATAAATTGTGACACACCTTAAAATGTTATTTTGTTTCACTTAGAACAATCTGCTCAATAAAATGTATTCCTCTAGTTCACTCAGATATTTAGAACATGTATACCACTTTAAGGGCGCTGCCTGTCTCAGAGCTACGGCGGGAGTAAGCGTAGGGTTTTACATGTTAAATTATATTGGGTGGGACTCAGTACTTGTTGAAGCTACACTACACATATGTCGCCGTTGACTGTTTTATTCATCTCGGTGTCGCGCACGTTGCTAAAGGTTCTTGTAGGCAGTTTTTTCAATACCCTGAAAACTGTGAGCAAAAAATATTTTTACGCACCGAAAACTCTCTAACATGGCTAGTCACAATATTTTTTTTTCCCTGTAAGTTGATTTATTTAGCAACATTTTTATTTCCTTGCTACAGAAAATGAATTTTGGTCCGGGGAGCGATAACACAATACGTGGCTGACCCACCAAACATAATTTAACACGTGAACCACTAACTTTGCTGCCGCCAGAGCTCTGAGGTAGGCAAGGCCCTTAATGACCTGGGGCATTCTTGTTGTAGAGCCTGAACTGATAGATGTTTTGACGTTAGTTTAAAACCTTTTTCTTGTGAAAGTATTTTTTTTTGTGTGTGGCTTTGCCACTGAACTTCAATGTAGTCACTATTACTTGTTGATTGCTCCAGCGCTAGAAATTGTACTCTCGCCCGCCTCCATAGTCAATCTTAGCTCATGCGCATATGCACTGAACGCGGGTGCTGCTGGTAATGACTTCATAAGTTGACTCATTGTCTGTTAGAAGTGATTTATTTAAGTACCTGGGTGTACATGTCGATTGTAACGGGCACAACTCATCAGTATAGATGGTGATATACCGCGGAAATATTTGACAGATTACTAAGTTTCAGTGCACTTCCATCATGCCTAAAGTTTTAATTCCATGATTCATTGACGTCATACATGATACAGTGTATTACACTTTGCCCCAGGAAATGTGAATATAACTACCATCATGCCTGTGATTTGTCTACAAGTGGTGTTAAATTATACTACCCAATCAGAAATGTTGCCAGATGCTGCATACAGTAGTTTTGGAAGCACATTGGTACATATTATGTTTGCGTTGTACCACAATACCTAAATATAAATAATCTCCAGAAAACGTGTTGGCTATTTTGCCCAGCTTGGCAACTTCTATGCATATACCAATTCAATAGTACTAAAGCGGACTTATGTCATAAGAACCAGTTTTCTTTAAGCCGTATCGAGCAGTTCCCATTCAGGTTTCTCTACTCACAAGGATTAAGAACCGAAGAAGAGTTTCTCAAGTTGTAGTTATTCATTATGGGTAAAAGTTTATATAAGAAAGAAAATATATTAAAATTTATTCATGAATTTTAACCATCACCGTATCTTACACTCTAAATCTGAATTAGTTAATATTCACTGATTCACGTCGATGGATGGAGCAGTTTCAACAAATTGATTCTGTGGGTAACCACTGTGAAATCGGTGACTATTCACTGATTCCGATAGAAAGAGCCAACATTCAACAAGTTAATTAGTGAATTTCCACAGTTTTTTCAGTGATTTTCACTGGTTCAATAAGTGAAACCCGTTCTTTGAAAACAACTGAAAAAAACAGTGAATATTCACTTATTCACTTGTGAGATGTGAGCACTCTTAAAGGAAATCAGTGAATATTAACTAATTAAACAATGACTATTTTCACTGAATCAAATTGTTGAAACTGCTCCATCCATCAGCACGTGAATCAGTGAATATTCACTAATTCAGATTTAGAGTGTACGTTTTTTTTAATCACTGAATGCGTATGCGGGGTTAGAAAACTAAAGGAAAAGCAAACTTTTGGCCCTACGTTGTACATTGTTCGCTTGTTCGTACTTTTTTTATTTTCCATCAATGTCCTAGGTTCCACTTTCTTCCAGAAATGTCTTTGTAAAGAGTGTCTTGAGGGTCTTACTCATGACGAGCAGATAAGACAGCAAATTTATATAGCTTCCATCATGAGCCCAGGGGCACCAAACCGGTGATTGGCTGTCCAAGCTACTACTCCTTATTGTGTTTTACAGCAGTCAATCACTAAAGCTACCGCCTGATTGGCTGAAGTTATTGGCATTTACTGTCACGTAACAGTTGTATTTGAAACTGATTTATTGCAAAGTGGTCCCTAGGTTTTACTTAACATTTTACCATCATCTCTGTTGCTATTGGCGCAAAGTTATATTATTTATATCCCATCTCGGTACGTCGTCGTCTTTTGTTTATGATATTGGCTATTGACTTAAAATATTTACCCTATGAATGCTCTGCTATTGTTGATTTTATGTCACTTATTTTAATAGTATATCAGAAATTTGTTTGTGTATTAGTAATCCGAAAGTATTTAGGACAAATTAATAAATATGAATAACTTAACTTGTTTTAGAAATCATAATCAGCATACATTTTAACGTAAAAACCTTCTTAAAAGTAATGACATTCCGCTTCTTTAAAATTTATAGCCATTAAATTTCACCTTATGTGATTCACGAAATGATTGAATTGTATATGCATTTTAATAAGATTTCTACTTTTGTACATTTCTACATTAATGTCTAACATTTGCTGGAAATAGTAACATAATGTTAAGAATACATGAGATGATACCATATACTATATATGAAAGTTTTATATCTACTTTAAATATCTGTAAGGTAATTGATTGAAAATAAGTTAATATTCGAAAAAATTTTATTACATGTAAAGTTACCTGCACAGCAGTTGTCGCTTAATAATTTCCGTGGCAGAGATATTCTGATAATGTTTAACCTTGAAACGTATATGGCATATCAAAGAATATATCAAAATAAATTATAAACTTATTTGTACATTTGAAACAAAATTTAAGTACCGTCGCATTGATGAAACTATAATAACTTTACAACATATTCACAGTATGCGTGTAGGTAGTAAGGCATTTTTGTGAAAGAGGTAAATGGCAGACATTCCTTCGAACGCTTTGAATTGTTAATGTCAGAAACAGTATTTATTGTAAGCAGTTCTTACCGTAATGCGTGATTTCTTAATCATGTTTCAGATTTTACACTTCACATAACAGCTAAGTATTTTAATAATGCAACGAAACCCCTTCGTACGTTTTCTGGTGTCAATACAACAAGTAACGAAAAAGGAATGCTAGGATTGGAAGATTTTTAGATCTCCGCTATGTTAACAGCAATAGATACGTGAAGAGACAATGCAAATTTAAAGCCGTTTTGTTAGTGAACATTTAGTAATTTCTTTTTATCTATATGCAAAACAACTCTGGCGACACTTAACATAGTCGTCTTTCGTCGGTCTACTCAAAAGCCTCGACACCCTATAGGAAGACAAATTTCGCAGACAAAAGTGTGCGGTTAACAAAGGTTCCCGATAGGTTAGTCACCTACCTGTGTCACGGCGCAATGACAGGTAGAAGGGGCTTTGGGGCCCTTCATCGTTTTCCAAGGTTGGCTGCCCGTGACATTTTTCTCTCAGGCGGAAACGTTTCTGCAGCCACCCACACACCCCATGTCCCTCAAATCTCCATTCAACTCTTCCTCAATATCCGGGTTGCAGGAAGGATGTTGTGACGCTATGAAAGATCCTTTGTCCTGTCGGAGAACGGAGGATGGGGGAAGCCCGCGCGTTGTGGAAATCCTTTATCGGCTTGTGCACAGCTGCTCCCTCGTTTTTTTTAAAAAGGGGGGGGGGGAGACAGAATTTCTCGCGTGAAATATGGAGACGTCAGTCACTTTGGCGAGAAGACTCGAGAGAGTCATCAACATCGTCCCATACCCTCCACGCCCCCAGACTAGACAGACGAGGAGACTGCGTGAGGTAACAGATGAGTCAGATTGAAAAATGGCTGTTTTAATTTGTTCGACGAGGCAAAACACACCTGTTATGAGTGCTTACTGATACGACACCAGAATATATCAAGCTGTCACGACACATTTGGCTCCAGGCTCTACCGCCTTCCACAATACCTCGGTCAGCCAGAACATGGTCCAACCTGATAATTGGTAATGTCTTCAAAACAACTTGTGAAGAGCGTAACGTAAAACTGTCTGAACGAACTGCCGTCTAGACTCCACACTTTGTAAACATATTTGTAGCTAGACTCCGCACGCACACACAACAATGATAATAATGACTGTTAAAGGAATCAGAGAAGTTTGGACAGGAACACTGAACAAACACGGCGGTTCGGTCGTCGAGACCGTGGAGGGAAGAGGTGGAATCTTGCGCATGTTCCCCCTCCACTTTCTTCGCTACCTCTCCTCGTTTGTGACGTCATGCGAGTTGCAAGGAATATTTACCAAATATTGACGAATACTCACATCGAGCGCCCAAAAACCGTTCAAACTAAACTCGTCAGCAATCGAAAACCATTGAGTCGAATTTGTTCAAAATTTTTGCACAGTATTTGTGAATTGTCCTGTCGATAATGCTATGAAGAAAGCAATTGTGAATAGGTCGTGAACAGCAAGGTATTACTAGCTGTGGTTTCTTTATTGAAGTTCCGGTGACAACATAATATTAACAGCATTACTGTTATAATATTTTAAGTTTTGAGAGCATTAACTAAATTTAATGCAAAATATTTTGTTATCTTGGAGGTATATGTTTATTCTTTATTTTAATTGATATTTGACGTCGTTTTTTTGTCGTGTTTCAGTATATAATAGAACTGATTTTATTTTGTTTACTGTTGAGGATTTGTCATTTGTCCTTGGTGTGGTTGTATTAATCTCTGTTTAAAATTATTTCTTTCTTTTGCAAAAGTATTTTTTTTGTTTATCAATTTGTTTTAGTTTTTTTAAATAAGTATGAGAAATTTGGTTATCCAGGTATGTTTTTTTTTGTGGTTTTATTTGTTTTAAGAAGTTTAATTTAGTTTTGTTTTATAGTACGCTAAATAATAAACACGATATTCCATAAATTCAAATCGCACAAAGGAATCCAGCCGGCTAAGACGAGGGGACTAACAATGAGGGGTGATTATAAAAGGTTTTCGATGGGAGAAGGGGTTGAAGGGTGTTTACGTCCCATGCAGGGGAGGGTGGCTTGGCTTGAAAGGCCCTGCTGCCTGAATTACCTGATATCTGCTGGTGGCTGTTCGCACTCGGTAATCAATCAAGAGGAACAACAACTCCCTCTACATCATCCCCTAAAACACCACCTTGTCAATTGATTTCTATAGAAGATATCTATCCACCCTCCTTTCTGTATGCAACACACAATGTCACACATGACTGTGCCACAAACGTTGCGACTGTATAAACTAGGAAAATGATGGTTTTTGTTGGAACAGAAAATAAATATGCCGCTTCGAAAAAATTTCGAGCTTGAAACTGTGCCAAACTGGAGAGGTTTCATTCATAATATTTTGAACAAACACCTTACATTTGCTTTTACAAAAATTGTGTTTTTATTATTTTGTTCAGAAACATAAAATTAAAAATTTACATTATTGTTGAATACGTTGTTATTTGAGCATTTATGAATCGAAAATTTAAGAAAAAAACTGTATAAGAGTAGTGAGAATTCGATACGAAAATACAGTCAGGTTATTCTTTACGATAATATAAGGCGAAGATGTTACCACAATTTTCCCTTAACGTAATTACTAATTAAAACAGGCGTCCCAAAATACCCGTGCATTAAAATGACTTCACTGGTCTGTGCGTTGCTCCTGGATTAACAATATACCATGCCTTCATGTATGAATGTTAGGCAAAGTTTTCTTAACAAAAAAAACACTGGTAGTTGATTTGATCAGATTATATATATATATTTTTTTTTAATTGAGTAATGCTATATCATAAGCCAAGTTGACAGATCGCTTACACCACCAAGTTAACAAAAGATAAAATAAATGAGGCAACCTTTTTTACCCAATGAATTGGACTGATGTTACCAACCGTATTTTTAGGGGTGTAAGATTGCCATAATACAAAACATAAGTAAACGATTCTTTAATTAAATTAAAATAATTTATACTTACCAAAAGCATTTTAAAATCATATTTTAACTGAAGCTCGGTTTCTGTTCTAGGGAAAAGTGATAATTGCATTTTCGTCCTACATTCTTGTAAGGAATGTCAGTCACTATATTAAACTCGCATTGAAATTGTAGAACATAGAGATTCTACAATAATTTACCGTGCTTAAATAACCTTTTGGTGGCATAATGCTTATTTTTTGGCAAATTTAAATCAGATTTACACTAAAGCATTACAGTCTGCTGTAATTCCTCAGACGATACATATGTCTTTTGTTGATTGTGTTTAGAACATTTTTAACGATTTTCGTAAGAATGCCACCCGTTATAAGATTTTTCATCTAACGAAATCCATTAGAAAATTTAATCAAATTTATAAACGTGTAATTTTCTTTTGGCTGCATCTCGTAAATAATGAAATGTTTAATTGGTTATTATTCATACTTGGTACAAAATGTTTAGTGGCATTTACGAATATACCCGTGAAATACTCGACGTATGAACAATTTGTTAAAAATAGCTTATAAAACTAAATTTTTTTATATTAACGATTTCCTTTTGTTTGTCCGTCTAAAAGTCGGTAAGTTCATAACGTTTATGTTTCTGGCTTAAATAATCCACTTTTTCAACGGGAAATATTTTTCGTATAAATCAAAGCCCTGATAAATTCCAAATAGGAAACTTGGAAACATAAAATTTGAAAAATATTTACTCCCAGTTTACACAGATGGAAAATAAAAACTATGTAAAAGTGCCTTAAAGTCACCCCACATGTTTAAAGTCACATTAGCTTACGGTATCTTATTTTGTAACGAATACCGTTCAAGTTTAAGACTTAACCGTTAGCAACATTTTCGATCATGAAAGCTTTTTGAACAGTTTTTTTTCTCATAACGACGTTTCTAACTGAAACATTCACTACTCCTTTTCATCATTGTCCATTATAAAAAACTAACTCTTCAATTCGACGGTGACATTGCTAAATAGAAGCAATTCACAGTTCACTGGGACCAAGATATCGGAGGCCAAAGTTCTTTGTGAAGTTAAATTAATCTATTTTTAATCGCAAATTTCTTATAAAATATAGTATTGCTTGAAAAGATCTTAATTTAACTAGTATTATTAATTTAAAAATGTGTGTTTGGTTCAATTCTCCATAATTCCATAGAATACATTTTAGGAAAGAAATGTGATCAGTACGCAATGAGAATTCTTGTTACTACTTGGTTGCGGTTTTACATATGAAAAATTAGAAAGGAACCAAGTGTAAACTTTTACAATTTGGTTGATGCAAAAATAATTTCATATGTCATATTAGAGGCTTCATTGACATGTTTATTTACTTATAATTCTCTGTTTTTTGTATATAAGCTAGAATTCACTATTGGTAATTTAAAAAAACCACAAATGTATTGTGTTGTGTAAATTCTTTATTGATGGCATAGTGGGTTTTTCTTCCTCCGAACAGTTAAATAACGCGGATAGTTGACAGAATATTTGCGAGACACATCCCTTGCAAGCTTAAGTGTCAACGCACATGCCTTAACACACAAAGCAAAATGTTTCAGGAATTGTAAAAGTGCAGAGGCGTGGGTACGGGGAAACATTTATTCGCCCGGGTTTTGAACTGTTTTTTTTTTTTTTTTTTTAATTTTCTTGAAAAATACTGTTATTGGGTTATTTGTTTCTATTGGGTTTCCTCAAGGCGTCTGTGTCTTTCTGTGTTGTATCGTGGCAGTTAAATTGCCTGTTCTTTTGTGCGTTTGCCACGTACTGAGGGGATTTGCGAAATTGAGTTTTTTGTTTCCGAATCAACCACAACGTGCCTTGGTTGGTTTTCTGTGGCTGTGTGGTAGTTTGTGTCGATTTAAATTTTTAGTTTTTTTTGTTTGTTTTTCACTTGTTGTTGCGGAGTTAAAACTGTTTTCCTTTGTTTGTAATTTGACAACAAAATTATTTTGGTTGTTTACTCGTTTGTTTGTCTGCGAATATTCTTTGGTTTTCTGTTACTCTCCACTTGCTGCAACGGCGTATGTTCGAAATAATTATTCAGTTAGTAACTTGCTGTTATTGTAAGAATGTTTTAAATATAATACTTCCACTTAAGTCCAGCGCGCAAGGCAGTAACAACCATGCAGGTAAGTAAAGTTGGCACATAGATGGATGCTTGTAGGGGAAAGATGCTGCCAGCAGATGCAGCCTCCCTCGTCTCTGCTGAATCACAATGAGCCGCTCAGAGTCGCCACAGGTCGATATCTCGCTGCACGTCCTCTGCCTTATGCTGGAATCACAACAGCTCGACAACCACGACACAACAGGCCCGACTCGACACCGTTTCTAAATACAGCATGTCCGAAAACCTCACTTGCGCTCATAATATCCCGACGAACGGACTCCGACTCACTCTGTGTGGCTATCGGTGAAACGTTTAGCGGCAAGTAATAAATTCTTGTTTGCAAATAACACAGAAAAATTTTAAGTGCATTGGAATATGTCTACATTAGTCAATGTTCACCCTGTCTACTGAAAATCCTCTACGCGTTCCCACCTTCGGGCAGTTTCACATTGTGTATGAGAGAAGGCCAAGGTGAAGGTCGGGTCGGCTGCTCGAATAGCGAGACTTGACTATTGGCCGTCTGGTTCGAAGAATGGATGAGGTGAGATGAGTGTGCAGAAGTGTCGGAATAAGGGATGCGGGGGAAACGAGAGTTACCCGAGATAACACGTCCATACAACGGCAACATTCGCCACGTTTCTCACATGCGAAAAATCCGGGACCCAACCCGCCGAGTTACGAACCCGGATCGCCTTGGTGAGAGACAAAAGGTCTGACCTATCCACCACCGCGGCCCAAGCACAGTGTGTACTTTAATGTGATGACAACTACTGTGTATACACAAACAAGCAAATAACATGGCAAACTTATGAAACTTTGCAACATTAATTGACATAACAGTTTTTTGGTTAAATATATAGGTAGTTTACAATGTATATCAATTGTGTAAATTTCGTTTCCTATCTACATTTTAACTACACACTGAGTAAAAAGATTTGTTGAGTTAACCAAACATTTGTTTCTATACGTGCTACAAACGATGTAGTGTTGATTCAAACAAATATTAAGTTGAACGCCAGATTTTGTTAAATCGACAATGTTGAATTATTGTTTCAACATCCGGTTTAGTTATTTAAACTAAACAAGACTGCTTTGTTGATCTAACAAAAAAAATGGTTGACAGCTAAATATTAGTTCAAAACAACACTACATCGTCGGTTGCACATATACATATATTACAAATATTTGGTTGAATCAAGCAATTTTTTCTCTCAGTTCAGTTTGGAAAATGGAACAACATTTAGTTTTGTAATGTTGTATTTACTTTCTGTGTACAGCAAACTGCGATGGTTCAATCCGCACTAGACGTAAGCTTCCAGAAGTCTGGGGCAGGTTTGTGTTATTCCCGCACAATGAGTCCGACACGACAAACACTAGAAATAAAGTCTATTTTGTCGGATTGTCGGGGTTGCGAATCCTGAGCTAGATTGAAGACGGAAAATTTTAGTGACAAAATGTTGTAACACTCAAAATCCTGCGCAGTACAAACATGATTCTATATTTACTTGGCATAACATACATGAAATAACACCTAGCCGCAGAGCGCAAGAGGGGACTATATCCGTGCAGTGTGGCCACATTACGCATGCAAAATGTCATCGTACTACATTTTGCCACAAACATATTCGTCTCCAATTTCAATTTCGACCAGGATTCGCCTGGCGTTTTTATGCTTACTATACGGCAGATTCTGAACACCATGTGTGTGTGTGTGTGTGTGTGTGTGTGTGTATATATATATATATATATATATATATATATATATATATATATATATATATATATATATATATATATATATATATATATATAGGGTGAGTCGGGAGGAAAGGTACATGCTTTGAGGGGTGATAGTACTGGTAATTATGAACAAAATATTTCTAATAAACATGTGCCCATTTCTTAACCGTTTCAGAGAAACCTAATGAGAACAACAAGGAATGGAATGAGTGCAGGTGACGGTAAATCACGCTACTGTTATCTTATGTTGTGTGTAATGTTGTACATTTCCACACGGTGGCGCTCGGTGCAGTTGTTTACCTCAGTCTTAGTCCTACAGTGCTTGCCCTAATATTGGGAACTACAGTGTTGTTACGTGTACCGTGAGTACAGCTCAGTGTACTAATGATCTCAGATCAGCAACACAGCAGCTGTCTTAATAAATGTGGTTAGTGAATTTCTTAAAATAGGCCTATATTTGGTATCGTTTAGTTTGTCTTCTGCGTTTGGTATTAAAATGGCACCAGGAATATTCGTTAATAATTCTGTGTACACTCCAGTATTGGGTTGGCTAAATGTAGGAGCCTCACTCACTAGTAGACTCTGGAGTGGAACCGTACACTTCTTTCTACTGACCACCGCCATCCCGTCTTCAAGTTCCGTTACTCCGATACAGGACAAGTGCGTTGGTGAACCCTCCTTAGTGCGAAGAACAGTGAAGTGGGCAGCTTGGTATTCAAACCGCCTCACTGAGCAGTGTGATCCGAGTCTTCTATATTTTCCCTACGCGACTTGTGAACTCCTCTGCGCTCCCCTCCGTCTTCTGGCCTCGGTGCCTTCCTATGTCGTCAGTGCTGCCAACTCAATTTACTCCCCTTCCTGTGCGTGACGAGGCTTGCCAACTACAACATACAAGAGTTTCATTCCTTTCTACCAAAAACGTTTGCTCTCTTATTCAAGTCTGGTTTCTTACCCCTGGTTAAATTAAGATCGACATATTTATCCGAAGAACAGTTTTAAAATTTAAATATGTGGCGATTGATGAAATGAAACGCATTTTTTTTGCGAATGCCAACATCGATATTATGTTTCTTCAATTCATAACTTAGAGATTGAGAACAGTACCACACTTGCATCAACAAGGAGTCCAGGGGAGCCTTTTTTGTACATTTTACGGAGCCCGGGGGAGGGGCCGGTGGTGGTTAGGGAGCTAAGTCATGTATGTTCTAATGAATTATTTAAATATCAGTAAATTATGTTGAAAATCAATACTACACACTGCTAGTGATTGAAATTCGAATAATGTTAGAGAGCAAATAACTTTCTCTAAAATATAAACGAGTTATTCTGCGTTATTGTTAATCTCAATTTACAAAACGAAGTGTCCTGACTGACACACTCACTCATCAACGCACAGTCCAAACCGCTAGACCTAGAACCATGAAATTTAGAGGGAAGCTTCCTCTTGCCCCTTAGGCACCAACTAAGATGTGAATTTTTCGAAATTCGATAATGAATGAGGGTGAAAAGGGGTGAAACGTGTTTTCAAAGAATACCTGATATTTCGTTAACCGGGAAGGCTATCATAATTAATTTGACTTCAAAATATTGCCTAAACAAATGCATATTTGCGAATTTTTCGATTTTGCGAAATTCGAAAATTAAGGGGGTGAAAAGTCGTAAAATGGGTTTTTCACTCATTCGTGATTTCTCCTAAACCATTTCAGATAGTGAGGTGATTTTTTTTAACGATGCTTAAGTAAATATATCTAAAAATTGTTTTTAGAATTTTTCGAAATTCATCCTTAAAAGTTCTTAAAAAATAAAAAGTGTTTTTAATTATTCCCACTTATCTTCTAAACCAGTGGAAATATTGAAATGGATTTTGCTTTAAAATAAATCTTTCGTAAATATAAAAAATTAGCTTCAAGATTTTTCGAAATTCGTCCTTGAAAGCTGTTTAAAAAAATATAATGTTTTCAAATAATCATCTGTACCGCTTATACCCGTTGAGATATCGAGATGAGTTTTTTTATAAGATTGAAGCTTATGTAAATATCTACAAATCAAATTCACGATTTCATGAAATTCGAAAATTAAGGATGTGAAAAGCAGTAAAATATTACAGTCTTCCGATAAAAGAGAATGATCGCGAAGAAATAATTAAACAGTTGTTTCTTTTTGCCAACCTACTCATAGATAAAACCTCTTTGGACTGTAGCCTGTACATACGAAAGAATTATCACGGCCTATCTTTAAGCATTCACGCAGGTATTGTATAAAGTTGTGGTGTGGGAGGGGTGTGGTTACAGTTTCGTATCCCGTGCAAGACTTTGCGATGGGAATTACTATGACATCATACGAGCATATTGCGCGCGCTCTTTACACTGAGATAAGACAATTTATAGTTCACTGTTATTGAGTACGCTAGCTGTTGAATGCCTTCATCACATATTTTATCCAGAGTTGCTGTTTACATTACATAATTTCACGCGGGCAAAGCCGCAACCGGGCAGCTATTTTATAGAGAAATAAAGATGAATTAAAAACAAAGATGTTCTGCAATTAAAGTACGCTCAGCGAAGTGGACTGGATAAAGCTGTTTGTATTTGTTGTTTTAAAGATATACAGAGAATATAGCAATACCATCAATTAATACGTAATTAAAAGTCAGTTACACTTTTCTATAGTACACGCGGGCGAAGCCGCAAAGGGACAGCTAGTACAGAATATGTATACATTTTTTATTTTATTTGTGAATGCTTTATAAGCCTTGAACGCTCCACATGACAGTCAGTGTCAGCTTCTATTGATAAATTTTCATTTTAACATTGTCAAAATTTGTTGCAAATAACAAAATTTTAGTAAAAAAATATGCTTTATTGTGACTAAGTAAGTAATAAAAATAAAAAAAATTATATATATATATATATATATATATATATATATATATATATATATATATATATTCACATTGGCAACAGCCAAAATAGTACAACAAGAAAATTTTATGTACCATAAGGTATCATATCCTTCACTGTATATTTTCAGTCTTTAGCTGTAAATGCGAATAACACAACCCGCAAAACCTGTATACAGTTTTGATGTCGCATATTATAAATTCACTATGGCGTCTCTCTTCTAGTTAGCTACGTCAGGGTTCTGTTACAAAATGTTTACTTAAGTCATTATTAATTTGGTGGTTCATAAGTTATTATTAATTGGTAGGGGGGCGTATATTCACTCAGGTGGTAGCTACACTGTGGATTTATTTAGATGTTATTTACGGCTAAATGACTTTAAGACAGTTACGGTTAAACGGGCATATACTATACTAAAATGGCAGGTACTCTGAATAAAGAATAGGTTATAATGAATTATATTAATTTGGGAGAGGAGCGCAATATTATGGATTATTAATATATTATATTAAGATGAGGGTTGCTGCCACATAACTAGATCTGAAGACCTTACCGCAGATGGATTGATGAGGAGACGGCATCGACGGGCGAGCATGCACCCACCAGGGCTCGACCCACGAGTCCACAGCGGAGAACTGCACTGCTGTTGATAGATGAGTGCTGGTGGACGACAGGCCTAGTTTACTTGGCAACCGTGCCATATATCGGCGTGCTTGTCCTCAATATTGTGCAACTACGAGGGGGGTGAGGTGAGTTACTGTCTTCCGTGGTTTCCCAACGCTGACCTGATTGCCACTTGAACCTCTCTCGCTGTCCGACTTGCCAGGCAATATCATAACAGTACGTAAGAGCCCCCCCCCTCCAAATTCTTGAAATTATTTTTATTTATTTATTCCAATGTTCTCAGGTGTTAAATGCTGATAAGAAATGAAAATTCGCCCTATAATATCAAACAACCAACAACAGTGTTCATAATATTTCTTTACGTGTAAATAAGGATACTATTACGTGTATTTGAAAATAAAATTATTTTATACTCATTCCTATGCACTCGCTGGGGCTGAATCCTAGTGACGCTCATGTATGATGTAAGTAAACAAAATCGTTCTTTTTCTTGGTAATGTATGACAGTGTCTCTAGGAAGTCAGAATTTACATAATTTCCAGTAGTATTTAAGAGACGGCAGTAATTTGTCACACAGTGAGTTTTTGTACCTCTGATAGAAGTCACTACGTGGTTCTTGTCTGCGCGGGAAAAGTGATTTCTGAAGGCTAAGATAGGACTGGATGCGTTTATTTTGCGGGGTGTTAGCTTACAAAAATTAAGTTGGAAACGGAATATGAATTCTTCTGCAAAATCATAATTTGGAAGGAATTAAGGCTACCCTTAAAATAAACTTTAAAATACCATTTCTTTGAATATTAAATTAAAAAATCACTTTATTGACCATAAACTACCGCCATGAAAACTTATCCTATCCTTGGCTAGCTCAGTGTGTGTGTGTGTGTGTGTCTATATATATATATATATATATATATATATATATATATATATATATAATACAGACTATCCAGAAACAAACGCACAATAAGCACATCCACGAATAATGGATTAAATTGGAGACGAAAATGTAAGTGGCAAAATTTTGTACCGTGACATTTAACATGTACAATGTGGCAACATAGCTTTGTAGTTTGTCCCAACATGAGTTTACTTGACGTTACATACTTGAAATAATAATCTAGATGGGGAATTTCTCTGAGTAGTTTATATATATATTTGCGTATACAGACACACATATATTAGAGTTAACGTGTTACATCTTTCTCGTTCTTACAGTATTAAGATAAATATTATAACATTGTTATGACTAACAGGATTGTTTATGAACTGGTGCGATATTCACTTTAACTACCTACAAAAGACAATGTCAGAAAATATTAAAAATAGAGAATACTATTTCAATTTTTTTTACCGTAAACGAAAAGTAAGAATGTTTCGTAGAGGTGGCAAAAGCGTTTATAAAGAGGTCTGATCCTTCACTGGCAGACATTTTCACCTGGTATGAAGGGAAACCAATAAGAAGATGGATCACTGGGCAGGACTGTTATGTTGGCTACCCTGCACCGCTTTTTATGTTTCCCGAGGATTGCCTCTGAGCTTGTACAGCTTGTGACATGTCAGAGATCACGACTGACCATCTCTATCGCCGTATTGGCAAGGCGATATTCGCAGACGGCGCAGAGGAGTGCAACAAAGAAAACATCGAAGACATACGAAAGAAGAAAATACTAGGATAAAAATAAAGAAATATGAAGTGCTGAAGTAGAATTGGGACCGACTAGTCCCATCAGTGTGACTGGAATCTACAACTACTTTTTTCCGAATTTCGTTATTTGTCGCTCCGATTTTTTTTCCCTGCACCTAAACTTCTTCCTTTGATGTGTGTTTCTTTCCCTCACCTTTCCTTTTCTCACGGAACACATTTCGTAACATTGTCTTCTTTTTCTTCATTCACACCCCTTCATTTCTTTTCACCCTCGGCACGGGCAGAAAATAAAGAACAGAAAGGCGAGGACTGTGAAAATCAAAAGAAAAGCGTATCGAGTTCTTGTTGAGAAAAAGGAACAGAAAACGCTCACATGCTTACCAACAGGACTTTGTTTATCGTATTTTTGAAGAAAGTTTCCCGCAGCCATTTTAGTTTTTCGTACTTTCCGTTGCCTGCTCAACATTCCAGCGCGCGTACGAATTTTCGAGAAGAATTCGAATTGCGGGCCCAGCCGGGAGAGGGGTTATTGTTTGCAGTCTGATTGAGCACGTCCGTCGTCAACCCGTGAAAGTTCTGTTACTTTTGATCAGAATCACGAGGCAAGTGATTTTGCTCACGTATTTCGACATTAACTCGCCATTTACAATTTTTGCTGTAATATGGTCCCGTTTCTTGCTAAGCTAATGGATGAAATCTGTACATAATTATGAATCTATTTCTATCTGTTTTTAACGTACGTGTTCATATAGCCTACTATATAATTCGTGATAAAGCGAGCACTTAATATTTAACCTTTGAAAAAAATCACTAGCTGTTACTGCATATAAGTCAACATTAACAAGAGTTACATTATCGCTTGTATTGTTGGTAGCGAATCATTTAATATAGTTCCGTGTATTTTCCTATGTGAATACATCAGTGCAAGAACATATATGTATATACTTTATAATAATTATTTATGATCTTTTGGATATAAATACTGAAGATATAATTTGATTTAACTAGCGCGAGCACAAAGTGACGTAACCGAGCCGCTGAACATAAATTGCCGTTGACACACGCCACTAGCGCTTCGAGCAGCAGAGGTAGTTCAAAATTCCACCGAAAGGTGGCATAAGAGTTAGGTTTTTCCCGCTTCGCTTAGAAGCGAGTTGAGTCATTTTGTTTGTCCGTTGTTCAGTAAGTGTGGGTTTCAGATAAACGCATTCAGATGTATTATAAGTGACTGTTTATTAATATCATTGCAAATTATGTAAAGTTATTGGTAATATGTAATTTGATATGTTTTATGATTGCCTGCCTGAGTATCTGGAATTATAAACAACATTTTTTTTCTGCACACATAGCAAATACATTATTTTTAGTGACGGTTTTGAGTTAAATATTCGAATATACTGTGCACGCATTTTATGGGGAGATTCGTAACGGCAAAAGTGCGCGTTGTATCAATTATAGTCAATGCACAAAAACCAGTGTTATAAGACGTTAACTCGCAGGTATTTGTAACTGAGATTAATAGCATTTATTCAGCACCCTTGCGTTTGATGAGTAGATATTGTAGATAACATTTATCGGAGCAGTTTAATGTAGATGTAAACATTGTACAAGCCTATGTAAATAAAAGCACGTGGTAATGCTTATGTTTACATTCAGCGGGAAGATCTAAACTAGCGGAAAATATAAATTATTAAGGGTTTTTCCGAGTGCTCACTTTGTTCCGAGTCACCTATAATCATCCGATCGTAAATACATTTTGAAGAGATGTGTTAGCACCTATGAAAGTTTCCGACATATATTTACATATTTGAAGAGGAAGGGGGAAAGTGGTGGTGAACGGGGCAGGGGGGAAAACAGGGTACCCAAAATATTTAGTGAAATTTTTATATTTGAAAATGTTGTTAAAACAGTCATTAATGCCTCTTAGCCCTATTTTGCAATGTTTTTAATTTAAATTTTTTTCAGATGTTTTTAAAGTAAAAAATTTGCTATCGTAATTCATTAATTATAATTTATAATACTATTATCAATTATTTGAAATTTAAAGAGCGGAATTTTTTTTCCCCAAAATTTTTCGACATACTGGACTGAAAAAGGCATTCAATTAAAGGAAAAAATCATGGAAATGATTTCGTTTTCAACAGTTGGTTTAAAATGTATTTTTAATTACAGACTTCTAGCCTAACACAATTACGAAATTTGGAGAAATTAGCGCTCGAGATTTAGGTAATTATCGCGGGTGAGGGGTAAACATGTGGCAAGCATGGACCAGCGCCGAAATAGAGGGCGAACGAAATGGGAGATCCCCGAGAAAACCCGTCTATCAACGGCATAGCCCGGCACCATTTACATATGTAAAAAATCCAACTCTACCTCTGGACCACCTTACTGGTAGGTGGATGCTCTTGCCACTGCGCCAACTGCAGCCCGGTCCTGAAAGAAAAAATATGTATAGTTAAAAAATGCAGCTTCACAAATATGCAAACATTTAGGTGCATTCAAGATGTTTTCTAATACTAACACTTGTACGCGAAATGACAAATGTGTCATTCTGTAACTTACTACATTTACTTCCACTATAAATTATTTCATTCGCATCTTTTTAATAGTTTATATTTGGGTACATAGTGAAAATAGTCACATCGCTACTTTGGCATGGGCTTGTACGAAAATTATGGAGCCGAAAAGTATTTTATTTCTGGCAAATATCTTATAATGTAATTGGTAAGAGTTGGAGAGTATTTGGTGCAATTATAAATATTACGATTTTTTCGGTGCAGAGCCCCTTAAGTTCCTAAGTAAATAAAATTCAACATATTTCTTAAAGTATTAAGGTGGATGAATGGCTATAGGATACTTCGGTATTGTGAAACTGAATGCTGGTGTTTGTATACAGCTGAGTTGACATCTCTACGAGTTTGTGCTCTCGACCAAGTTCCTTCTAAACCTCAGCCACTACTCTAGCTCTTGTACTTCAAACTACTCTTCACGAGGACACTGGGGCTCAAACTTCCAGTGGAGAGAGTCCTTTCACATGCCTCAGGAAGGAAGTCCCCACCTCCTATACCTGCATCACAGCATGTCACACTATAGGCTGTATACATTTTAAATTTGTTTGCTGTCCAGGCAGTGTGCAAAATTTTGGCCGAGAGACATTTATTCGAAAATTTCTTAACGTGCGTGAGTTACGTCTGTTCAGTCATAGAATTCAAAGAATGTTACGCGTGTGCTTGTCTACCCATTTCAGGTGCAGCATTTTTCTCTAAAAAATTTTTCGCCCTTCCGAAAATTACAAAAATAGTTATTATTTTTTTTTGTGATATTCTATAGCTAGATATATAGATATAATAGTTTATCGCTGGAAAGCTTGACTGTTTGCTGGATTTCAACACACGTTCAGCTTACCAGTATATTACTGTCTCTCGCTAGTCCGTGGATCTGTCACCCTATTTGATTGGGCCAATAAGAATCTCGCTATTTTAATATTTGATGCCTGTCGTTGGTCTGCGGACAGATATGTTGTGTCAGACATGCATCAGTCAATCGCACTTGTTGCAAGAAACTACAGTATTTTCAATGATATGTTGGCACAAAACATTTTCGCGATATACCATCATCTCAACCTACGGTAAGGATAGGAAAATTTCGCGAATTCAATTACCTGCATGTTAGAATGTACTCTCCTATGCATACTCAAGCTCCGACTATTTGTCCACTAGCTGCTACTCAGTGGAACAACAGACCATGTACGAATAGACGGGGCTTGAATATGCATAGGACAATGGATTCTAGCTCGCTGGACATTGAAGCGAAATTTTCCTATCTCTACCTACAGGTATGGAAATCTTGGCGCAGAGTCTTTTAAAGGCACAGGAATGTACAGCACACCTTTATATTTAATATTACGTCATGGAATGATAGGATCACAACTGAGTGTCACATAGAGGGTAGTGTCGGCGAGGAGACTGCACGCCAGTTCAATTACATGCGCCTAGAGGCTAGAGTGAGGTGTGATACACGTGTAGAGTAGTCCTTACCGCTTCTGCATTATAGGTATATCATAGGCAATCATGTCGCTGGAAACTATTAGGAGGGACGGTCGACTACCTTAGGACGTTGGACCCTTAAAAATTCAAAATTTTATATTTATGCCAAACACTGTTCAACTTTTACACATCAGAAAACATGTCATTTCCATAAGTAAAAAAATTAGGTCCCTTAGTTTTAGTATAATCACCTATCAAAGTCACAAAATGGCAGTTGCGATGTAGCCAAAATAATAAAAAAGAATTAACTTGCAGAAACAAGATAATTCAAACTGATTATTAATGATGTGATCTACTTCAAGACACTTTTGTAAACACAAGGCGATTCATTTTTGTATCTTTTTTTTAATTTATGAAAATGAGTAAATTTTTTGTATAACTTTGACTTTTGGCTACTAATGAAATATTTAAAACTAGCTTTTGTAAAACATGTAAAGAAATGCATACACTGACTTTCAGGTCCTGTAATTTTGAATTCATTAATTAATTACTTTTTTTTTGTTTTGGCTACACCGCAATGGCCATTTTGTGACATCGATGAGTGATTATGCCAAATATATGGGGCCTATTTTTTTATTTGGAGAAATTATGTACAATAGTTTAACAGTGCTTGGCACAAATATTTTAAAAAATGAAATTTTTCGAGTCCAACGCCTTTAAGAGTGCGTGGTAGATAAATAAACGCTGAAAACATCAGTTTATTTCTACGATTTTTTCGAAGCCAATATGGGTAAAATACTCAATGATAATCCTAGATAATGGTATTTGCCAACTTTATGAGTAAATGTTTATCCAGAATTACTAATTCGTTACGCGCGATCTCTTGCGCCGCAGTTAAATGCACGAGGTTCCGGCGTCAGAGATTGTGCCTCGGAAGTTCGTAACACAGGAAACAATTTTGTTTATAGCGCTGACTAAAACTATTGTCTAGAATTGCTGTCGTTAAATTTTCGCAAATTGTTTTCAAGAAACCTACAGTTATAGATTAATGCTTTGAGCGTTGAATTATGTACCATTCCCTCTTAACACTCAGGCCGTTCGGTGCCAAAGCGTGAATTTCAACGTGAAGAAATTCAAACGCCATGGAAAAGCATGAAAGCCTACGTGGAGTAGTTGTAGTTGTACGCGCTGGAGACACGGAAGCCTACTCTGACCAATGCACATTGTGTCCCATCGTCCTTATGCGCAAGACACTTAATTTTCATCCATCGTGCAGCTGGAATTATGGGACATAAATATGCGTCACTATCTGGTAAGTTTTCTGCAACGAAGTGATGTTTCGGACCCTCGACAATTTTCGTATCAATCTTAGCAAAACGTTTTGGAAGGGTGGCAAATTATTTTTTTCTCAATTCGTAAGATGTTTTCAAAATACTTGTAAGTTCTTTATTAAAATGTGTTTTAGTTTCGTAGATAGGTACGTTAAGAAAACGTATAATTGTTTTTGAAATAACTGTGTATTTATAACCCACAGAAAATTAGTCCAACGGACATATAAGCCAATCGCTTGTTAAATATATTTGTGTAAGGCCCGGTTTCACCAACCTCTGTTAAGCATTTAACATTTGTTAAAGAGGATTATCAGACGACTTAACGTGTAAAATATTCTGTCAACCCTCTTTAACAAATGTTAAATGATTAGCAGAGGTTGGTGAACCCGGGCCTAAGTCATGAATACAGTGAGTAGATTTCCCAGTACTGAAAGTTAATGTCTGGAGAAACAACGAAACATATTTTTATGTCACTGTCCGTGAAGGTAACTTCCATCGAGCTCAGTTTACAGTGGACAGAATACCCTTACACTCCATAACGAGAAAAAATGCTATGTGGCCTCTACAACATATATTCTCTATATCGATCCTGCCTTTGTATTGATCCTGTCAAATATTTTTCATGCTTACCACAGAAAACATTTTGTTGCCGCTGCTAAAAATTGAAGGGTACGGGGAGAGACAATGGTAAACCACTATATATCACAACTGAGTTACGCACGTGTAAATGCAAAGTAAATTGTGACCCTGAACTGTTATATTCGTCGTTGGTATTTGTAATTAATGTTTTCAGCTACAACATTATACAATCAGTGCAAAATAAGCGAATACACAAAATACAAAAATATTTACGACTGTTTAATTGGTGTTTAAACAATAAACGTGATTCTAACCACAGAATCATTACTGCGCTGTGTATAATTTTATAGTAATAATGCAAATATTTCTACAAGGATGTACAGTGTGAGATTACCTTAGTATGTTTTGATAAAACGCAAATATTTTAACAATGAGGGTTACTGCTGTTTTTATCTCTTGCCTTTAAATTTTCGCCGTCATAAATCTATTTTGTGTTTAATACAAAAATATTTTCGGAGGACATTTACTACCATACTTTTCTTTCTGTGTTCCTCCGCTGACAGATACAAACAAGCTCTATATGGTCGCTGTCCAAGGAGCAGAGATGGGCTGACCTGCACTGAGAATGAGGTTTGGTGCAGGCAAAACAAATATGTAGGGTATGTGATTAAAAAAAAAATTGTGACTTAGTAACACATAACATCGGAAGTTCGTTAAAAATAAATGAAGTATTCAGTCACTGGGCACATTGAGGTTGTACAAAAATCTGCAATGGTGTAATTGCGGAGCGTTAACTTACCTATACATTATTTACATTATTTATCGGTGGCCATACTTGTTTTTTCAAATCGTCTGCTTAAAAATGTTAACGAAGTCTAAGCCCCCTCCCCCTGTTAGTCAAGGGTGTTTTATCGGTATAAAAAGTGATATAATTATTTTTCGGATTTATGTCAGCATCATTCCGAAACAAAGAGCATCTCGATATGTCAACTGGTTAGGTAGAAAACATGATAACTTAAAACAAATTTACTGGTCGATTTCCGCAAAATCTTACCATCACATATTAAACACTTGTATAGGTATTCAATTGCGGTGAAAATTACGACGGTAACCCATTGAGTCAAAGCTTAATCTACGATTCATTAAAAAACATTTTTCGTCCATCCACAGTCCTGATATCTCGAATTTAGAAACGTTCGGAAATCTGTTCACGTGTATTTACGTATGCATCATTATAAAACGAAAACCAACTCTATCCCGACGGTTTCGATGACAATCATGGATTTATTTAAAACACATTCCTCGTACTTTTGCTCCCTAAGGGTTCGAATTAAAAGAAAGTTTTTGACATTTAAGACTGTTTTATGGGCGTGACATTTAAGTGGAAACCACGACGATAGCCCATTGGATTCGAGATACATAGACGATTGATTGAAAACACCTTTCTTCCCGTTTCATCACTTTCCACCCCCTTAGATGTCAAATTTTGAAGGAAAAAAAAGCAGTAAACTACAAAATAGTTACTTAAATAAGTATAAATGTTAAACAATAATTGCGTCGATATCTAAAGTTCATAGAGATAGATATATCGATCACGAATCGAAAATACATTCTAAATCTTTTCTCCTCTTTGGGATTGAATTTGGAAAATATCCTTAAATATTATTTTGGGTATTTACGTAAATATCTTTCTGAAGTAAAAATCACTTCGATATCTCTACTGGTTTGATAGTTATGGAAGAATAATCTAAAACAATTTAAGGTATTTTCATTCCCTTGACAATCAAATTTCGAAACGCCTTGAATTCCTATCTTAGACATTCGTATAAGTATCTAATTGAAGTAAACATTACGATTATAGTTCGAGCTGTTCAGACTATTAAAAAAATACATTTTCTTCTTTTTTACTCCTTGAGTGTAAAATTTCAAAAAAATAAAAATAAAACTATTGTTTGGGTATTTACGTAATAATCATCTTGAAGCGATAAGTTAGTCTATATCTCGAAGGGTTCGATAGATATCGGTAAATAATCGAAAACTCATTCCAGGTCTTTACCCCCTTAAAGTTTGAATTTCTAAAAGTCCTTGAATTGGCTAATATGAAATTTTATGATTGACCCATAAATGTAAAAGTGAGGACCACAGGCAGTCGAATTCTAGCTAAGTAAACGAACCTTAGAAAACACATTTAATCCCTTTTCACCCTCTTAGTTAGGGGTAAAATAAAAAATTCACTTCTCAGTGCTCGCCTACGACCTAAAGGGAATCCTCACAGAAATTTTCACGTCTATTGGTCCAGGGTTTGGTGTGAAATTTGACATGTCAGTCAGACAGTTTTATGTATAAAGAAGTCCTTATTTATGCTAGGAAAAACGTTTGGTAAGTAGTATACATTATAATATCGTTTAATTAAGGTAGTTTCCTTGTGAGTTGTACCAAACAATTTTGGTAATTGTGTTGCTATATTTGTGAAATTCTGAGACAGACGAGTTTATTAAGGGCAGGTTTTGATAAATAATATGTATTTTATACTTAATTTGCAAACATGTTTTTACCGGTGCTAAAGTAACGAGTTAGTAATGCACATTTGAAGAACTTTTCATGTCGTATTCTTGTGTAATGCAAGAATAATAATTTGTGATTACCAAAACACTGATTGAAGTTATTTTTACGTCACTTTAAACAGTTCCTAAAACAGTGGGCTCACAACAATAAATTCACGTACAAAGTACCTAAAAATTTCTCTATAGAAAAATATATTGTAACGATGGTGTTTATACACGCTCTTGGTGGTTGACTGTATTCCAAAACTTATCGTCAAAGTTTAAGAAGAAGATTCTTAAATTGTATTTTCAAAAAGTTGCTAAAAGAAATTAAATTTGTGCTCTTTTGTATGAAAAGTAAATATAATATTCTACCTGAGGGTAAACATTTTTGGTATAAAAAAACACTTGCTTTGTAGTCCAACGGAAATCTGTCAGTTGCATTTCACGCATCCTCTTTTCAACATTTTAAAATAAAAAATATATATACCGCCCGTAAAGCCTGGCAGAATTTAAAACTTTTACTGCTTCCAGAAAATGTTACATTCTGAATATTAACGGAAGAATCAACTGCATGAACTAATTTTGTTTATAATTATAAAAACTATTTTAAATCATGTGAAAAAATTATTAAATAATTTTAATTTTCATGTGGCAAATACAAACAGTGCAATGTCTAATATTCAAAGAACATTAATAAGAAAGCGATTTTTTATTCATTTATCAAAAATAAAAATGAAGCTTAAAACTCTTATGAAACGATGATGGTATCAACCCTTAACTAAAGAAAAATTTTGAAATAACTTATTCTTCTCCTTCATCCAAGTAAAAATCTCCTTGTAAGTTCTGCTTCATCCAGAAGCTGTAAAGTGCGAAGCAGCAATAATTTTATTTTATTGTGATCTGCATAGTAACTGATGAAGTGAATGAAGTAAATTTAGGCTAATAATTATGCGATATGCCATATTATTATTAATATAATTAATTTGAATTCTTAGACGTTATTACAATATAATATTAAATTAATGAGTTTCAGCTAATAACGTAAGGAACTGGAGGCTTCCGTTGATACGAATCCTACAGGTGTCGGATTTGCAAGTGAGATCAAAACAAGCACATTGGTTACATAGAAGTCTCTGCGTAAATTTCAGTGAAATAGCGTGCAGTGTTTCTGTTATTGACTCGGTCCTATGTAGCTTTCAGCGGTGAATAAATTGCAGTACGTGTGTTAAAGACAAGAGAAGTTGTGCGTGTTTATGTGGTATACTGTATAAATTTTGTACTATGTCAAGGGAACTCCTTGGACACCCAAAGAAATTCCTTGTAAATTTACAAAGATTGTCCTTGTTGGTTTCCAAGTATGTCCCCATTAAAATACAAACATTTTCTTGCTGTTTACTTCAAACAGCCTTAAGCGAAATTTTCTCGCTTAAAATTGAATTTGCCAGTTCGAATTATTCAAATTTTACAAATAAACCTGAAAACAAGAATATGCAATCAACTACTTAGACTTGCATTTTTAAACGCAATTTGTAAACAGGAAATATTCAATAATCTAATAATGTTACAAGTCATTTTTCACGCTGTTTAGCGGCCGAGTAAATCGGTACTTTTGAATAGGATGCGTAAATTACGTAACTGAACGTTTAATCTTCATTATAAATTAATTTTATGAAGAGGTCATACACCCTTTTGTCACGCAATTATTGGCACATTATGCGGGCTAGAACTTTTTTATGTTGCCCTATCATTATGTGTACATTTTGAGACGTTGTCCAAAATTTAGTAATTTAATTGCGTGTTTCGCGTATTCTGTACTGTCAAAGTACAGCTGATAAAAGAACCGCATGTCCAGCGTAATAACAGTTACTTGTTTATGAGTTTGTATTGGCTGGTGGGAACTGCAGGCAACAAGCGTAGTAGATGCCACTTTCGAAACAATCTTGAACACAGGAGGCAAGAGGTCGTATTTTAGAAAGGTTCTTGCATTGGAGTGAATGATTAAGCGTAATATTATGCACGATCGCAATTGCTGTGTTATGTCATCTCAGGAAATCAAGAGTGAGACAAAAAGTAATAGAAGATACCACTATAAGAGGAACATACAGTCTGAGTAGATGAAATTTGAACTAAAGCCATGACATTTAATAACTCTAAGGCTTCACTCCGCCTCGCTCGAACTGAAGGCAGTTTTCCAAGAAGACCACTTAAAGTTATGAGTGTGCTGATTATGGATGTACTTACTTAATAAGCAGCTATTGAAGCAGCGGTGAAACATTAAATCCTAACGAACAATAAGCCTCACTAGTGATATTCTCCTTTTGCTGACGACTTGCAAAGGGAAGAGAAGTGTGCGGCTAAAGGGCAAAATTTTAAATTATTAATATTTATGTAACTATCGTAATTATTAATATATATTATATATAAACATATCACGCGGATGTTCCGAAAATAAGCCAAATTGTTAAAAAATATATTTTGTATTGCAAAATAGTTTGCAGAACATCAGCAACGCCACATATTAGACAAACTTAAAATTCATATAACAATACTGCTCTAAGATATTTTCAATGTTTTCAGATTACATTTAAGACACGTTATGTTTCTTTTTCTTTTTTTTTTTTTTACAGAAGTCGTAATACTGCAGAGTACGATGCTGAAAATTATATATTTTTTTTCATTCCAACAAAATTATCTGTTAGTTCTCTGTGATCGCTCTCCTTGGCGTTGACTTTACCTTTTCAGTTTATCAGAAAAGAAAAGCCCAGCCCGCTTGACTTTAGCTTTGCCGACTGCAATGTGTGCGACTTCACAAGAAGCCATGTACTGAAAGCTATCGTAAAGTCGAATGTTATGGCCAAATGATAAAGTTTCCAACTGTGTAACCGCCTTAAACCCTTCTCTCTCTTACTGTCACCTGTCACTGTGATTATGGAACTGAAGGAGAAAAAGTACTGTAGGCCTACATATCTAAGAGAAAATGAGCTAACAGAAAGACCTGAGTGGATAATAAAGTATACTCAAATTATATCCTGCTAGCCACCTAAGCGTAAGACGTAGTACGGGACGAGATACCACGAGGAGGGACTGGCAGTAGAATAAAGTGCAAACATAGTGAGAGATAGAACACTCTCGGGATAAAATTCCGTTGTCCTAAAACTTGATTGAAGCACGCGGTTTCATGAAAAGAGGGAAGGAGGTCCTAGCAAAATGTTCTATGTTTCAATAATGTTTATATTTATACGAGGCATGGTTTGTTTTGTAGACATACGTTGTGCTATTCTTTACAGTTATGACGTGTTTCTCAAGTTTTAATGGTTTTTGTATAATGACAAGTCGAAGCCTATTTGCATGAAACAGTTTTATACAAGAAAGGAAATAAAACTGACTTACAGAAATTAAATAATTCTCACAGAAGAACAGTCTCACGAACTACGTTAAGACATGTATTGAAAAACCGCATTGAAATCTTCCTTGTAATTTAAAAAAAATCGCAGAATATTGGCAATTTTTATGTTTACAAAGAAACCATGCCTCGTAAATACGTAATGATTGTAAGAAAACATTAAATTTTTGCTTGAACTCCAACATTGACAATTCATATAAACCGGTTTACAAATAAATGTGTTGGTTTGTTTAGTTGTTGCAATATAGTCACAGCTGTTTCTATTAAGAAATTAATTTCGGTTTGCGGAAGTCATGATGGGATTGAAGAGACATGCATGTGCGTGAGAAAGCTGTGTCGCAACTGGACCGATTCCACAGCGTCCCACTGAGCTTCATATCTGTGGCGTGGTCCAAGCAGAGAATAACGAAGGAGGACGAAGGAAGGAAGTGATAAATCTAATCGCGAGCCAGGCCTGGTGTCGCGACAGACAGCGAGCCAGGATTATGGCTGGTCTTGGTGTGGGTGTGGGAGAAATTGAGAAAAACTTCCCATGCTGTCGCGGTTGATTTATTATAAGGAGCAAGTGTTACAAACGAATCACCCTTATTAGTGGCTGGCGCAACCGCAGACCCTGGAGAGGTTACTACAGCTCTAGACAAATTACTTCAACTGGAGTATCCATGTAGGCCGGAAAAAAACTTTTTTTTTTTTATGAAACCAGCTAGAGTTTTCTAGCTAGTTTACGTGATGAACATCCCACAGTCATTAAAAGTTTCTGTTTTTTTCTTTCATTCAATCCATTATAAATATGCTCTTTTTTTCGCTCATTGAAGGAGGTTGTAAAGTTGATGTAATGATTTCTCATTTATATACCTCGTCGCTATCGAATATTTTTAGTGGTTTTATTTAAGTGTGATCTCTTAAATTAACAAATCTCATGACCATATTTAATCTTTAATTGATTTTTCAAAGTGTTATTTCCTTAGTTCAAATCGGGGGCGTCCAATATTTTGACTCAAGTACTGTTGTTACTCGTTCTTTGACGTATGAATTTAGGCATGTTGTACTTGTACTTCTTTTTGTGTTTTCAGTTGGAACAGTTATCATATTTACGTACAGGATTCAAACTCATTAGTTCTGTCTCTTGGTACAATATTCACGCGGCATTCATGGCTTGCAGATGCGCTTAATCAACAGACATAGAATGTTGCTACACTCGTGGTGCACGACGCGCTGGAACTCACAAACATCCGGTTGGTAACAGGGGAAGATCTAGAATTTAGTTTTGGGGTGAGGTAGCCGTCTAATTGTCAGGTGAGGTGAGAGGGATTTACGACCCTTTAACAACGAGGATGAAGTGAGATGAAGGGTCAACGCAACAACCACGCCTGTGCCAGGATTCGAAACCATAACCTCTCGCATCGTAGACCTGCACCTAACAGTCTACGCTACGAAGAACGGCTCCAACTAATTATGCTGGCATGGATCTGATGTTCCGATTAAAATTGTGGAGAAAAGCTGCAGCGTTATTGCGTTCCGTGGAAGTATTACACTTTGATCTCAATTTGCAGATTATTTTGTCTTTAGGATACATCTGACGGTAAGGTAACTGGGCATTTACGTCTCCTTGTCAGAGAGATTGTTAGTGACTACGGCACAGAATTTGACATAAGGATAGAAGCTGGGAGAGGAGTCGGCCATGGTCTTTGTTACGAAACCATCCCAGCATTCGCCTGGAGCGATTTCTAGAAACCATGGAAAACCGGAACATGGCCGAGCAGGGTATCGAACCCGGGTCCTCCAGAATGCAAGTCCAGGTCGTTAACATTGCGCCATGTCGATTCGGAAGCATTAAATTGAAATATTATTCCTGGTTTTGAATGATTCTTGGGGTTCATGACCCCTAAGACCCCTCTCTCGGAAAACCCGTGGAAGAACTTTGAGTTGGGAAACCCGTTCTGAAGGAGCTTGGAGAAATTAGCGGTATTTTCAGCGCTTGTGACGTTAGTTCTAAGTGGCGATGGATCAGCGTTGTAATGTAAGGGCAGGGGGCGGGAGCATCCCGAGAAAATATGGCAGCCAACAGCAACATGTACCAGGTACATTACCCTACATGTACCGTAAATAAGTACCACATCGTCGTGTTGGGAAGGCTTTTCACTGTATGCGGTGCAACTTACTTGAGTCCGACTTCACCCTGCTGCAAATGTCTACGACAGGTCATCTTCTTTCACGCGTGTCTTCTACGTCTTCTTCATCGGCCAGTCATACTCATAATAAATTACGAGACTTAAGCAAAACGTTTATTATAAAACTTCCCTTTTTAATGTTCTTGAAAATTTGTTCGATTGGAGTCTCTCTCCAATGTGTTTAACCTTCAGTACGACAAATTGTACTATATTTCTGAAGCTCTGAAATTGATTTGCTTGGTCCATCTAAAGTATATTAAAATTTTGTTCACTACTAAGTGACAGTATTTGAAAGACAACATTATTTTTCTCTTACTGCAGATTATGTAGCTTCCGTCATTATATGACCTATCCCTGCAACCTTACAAATGCTAAAACATAATGCATTGGTCCAATACAACTGTGTTAAGAGCACGATCTACAATAATTTTCATCAACATATTTTTATTTATATATTTGTACCAGACACTTTTTTTATTTTAGACATAAATTGTGACAAAATGTTGCTCTTATGAAATTTTTTTATCTCTCGTAATTTTTTTCGTAATGGCTCGGAAATGTTTAAATTTGCATGTTACTGTTTTCAGAACGACACAAAAAATCAAATGACATACCAAACCACAAAATAAAATTATTTTGTATTATTAAAAAATGTTGAATTAGTCTTAATTTTTATTTTAAATTTTAACTTTTAAATACAAAATACTTAATTTTGTTTTATATAGGATACCTTGTAGTCTGCAACAACGTTATTCAATGTGGATTTTATCACTTAGTTTTGTATGTCAGTTTTAGAGTCGTACAGAAAACCTTAACAAGCAAATTTAACATTTACGAGCCACTACGTACAGACAATGAGAGATAAAGAAATTACATTAGAAAAATTGAGTCGAAATAGATGTCCAAAATTAGAACTATTCTGCTATTTACGTGCATATCACTCCCTCTCCCTCTGTACCAGAAGACAAACCAGTCTTCCCTTATTCATTTACACAGTTTTTTTACCACGTACAATCGTTATATTGGTTTTTCTCCTGGCCTCCCGTGCAATATTCTCATAGGCTGCAGTCGCTGACTGTCCCCGACGTCACAGTCTCCCACACTCGTTGTCACCGACGTCGCTCCGCTCTCGTCGATCCCTCGGCACACGCTGAACTCGGGACTACGAAAGCCCTCGTGTGTGGGGAAAAAAGCCCCTATTTGGTCTGGAAAGCTCCTGACGAAATCAAGTCAGATACAAATTACGCAGAAAATTAACATCTATACTCAAATACATTTTATACCGCAGAATTAATATATTTGAGTTTACAGATGTCGTTCCTTTTTGGAATGTTGTTGATACAAATGGCTTCCACCCGCCTTGTTTATACGATGTTCAAGGTAACATCGTCCAGGCATCAAGTTTACAAAAGTAATACATTATAACTTATAAAGTTTGAATACCGCCACTCGCAATGTTATAACATTTCATAACGCCGAGTCAGTATCGAAGTGGTTTGTAGCCGACTATAATAAGGTAGATTTGATAAACAGAAGCGTTAGTTTGATATGCGACGTTGGTAGCGAATGCTACTAAATCGTAGAAACAGCAACATGAAAGGATTAAGCGCGTGGAAATGATAAATAATAAAAATAAAACCAAAGAAATAAACTAAGGAAGGCAAAAGCTGTAGCCAACAAACATACAAGTAATTCCGAAACAGAAATATAGTCGGTATATGGGTATATATGATGATTATGTTAAGTTAATCATCAGTGTGCAATCATAAGATAGTGCTGGATATGCCAGCACACTTCTACGCCTCGCTGTTTTACTGTCATGATAGTGATGTAGGAATGGAGGGGACAAAGTGAAGTTGGAAGGAGAGGATAAGGTATCCAAGCTGCAAGCTCCCTGGGTTTGAGATATGTTTACTGCGCGATTTCAGCGGCTGTTTTACGGCGTCATATATTCTTCCCGCGGGGCTCGGTGTTTATACGACCTCCCTCCTCCGTGTCTGCAGTCCTGGCCAGTGGGGAGGTGAAAAATTGTCGAGCCGAGGTAGGGGGAGCTAGGATACTCAGATAAATGCCGCGCGCTGTGCCCCTGTTGTCCCTACTACACTGCATGACGTGGTAGCTCTGCGGGATTGCCTGAGAATCCAGGGGTCGCTGCCTGTATAACACTCATGAGCGAGTGCCGCTCCTGCTTTCGTTTGTTTTGCGGGTAGTATGATGATAGCATGGCTAGAGTGAGTGAGAGATTTTGGTCAGCGCTCAACATCGAGGTCTTTTAGCGCTGGTGAGGGGTGACATGAGGTGAGTATGGAGCAGCGCCGGAATGAAGGGGCGAGGGAAACGGGAGATCCCCGAGAAAACCGCCGAGCAGCGGTATCGTCTGGCACGATTCCCACATGTGAAAATCCAGGGACCGACCCCGCCGGGAATCGAACCCGGATCGCCTTGGTTGGAGGCGAGTGATCTGACCACTTGGCCACCGCGGCCCTCAGCAAGGCTAGACATTGTGATTTATCGCAAAAAATTATCATGTCAACATACCCTTCCCAACGTTAAATTTTCTGCAAAATTACATGATGCCAGCAGGGCATAGGTAGTTGTCTGTAGACCAACCACGTACGTAAAATATTACACTAGGGGAATTCACGTTGGCTCTGTCAAATAGGGTAACAAATTCACGTACAGACGACAACCAGTAGCACAAACAAAGGTTCTGATACGCTGAACGTACGTTGAAACGTAGCAAATAGCGAAGTTTTTCCACGATAAATCACCGTCTCCAAGCATGACGTCAACGGTCCCACGGTTGACACAATACCCAGTGCACTTCCCTCCCGCTAAGGCGATTCGAGTCCGATTACCGGCGGGGTCGGTCCTCGGATTGTCTCTTATAGGAATCGCGTCAGAATGTGCCGCTGGTCAGCGGGTTTTTTTTTTTTTTCGGAGATATCCCGCAACCCCCGCCCCGTCATTCCGATGATGCTCCATCTCACTTCATGTCACTCCTCACCAACGCTAAAGACCTTTATGTTGAGTGCTGACAAAAAACTCTTCACTTCACGATTTCTAAGCATAGCACCAGAATTAAATAGTAGTTTTTTTACGGGTGTGCGGGGTATTATACACACTATGCGTCATTGTTGAGAGTGGCAACAGAGAGAAGGGCTGCCAAAAGAATGGGACTAACTTCCCCGCTGGAATTATATTTATATTAAAACCTTAGTCATATTCCCAGCACGGAATGAAAATATCATAATGTTACTACGCTGCAGTGAGTAATCCACTATCATGGCAGGACACTACCACGCTGCAAATCGCAAACCAAATTAGGAGCTATACCAAAATGTTAATTCCTTTGTAAGTGTTTCAGAAGTAAAATAAGCGTTGCGAAAAAAATGTCCCAACATTAAATTATATTTATAAATTTGGTTTCGCTGAGATATATTCAAACCTATAAAGACTGTATAGTCAACAATATAAAATCTTCTGAAGAATAGCAACTACATTTTGTAATTTTGAATTTTTCGTGAGACATTATACTGTGATTGGATTTTACCAAACACTCTGTAAAAAATTACTAATGATATCTGCTGCAAAATAGATATAATTTTTAAACCAACCACTAATTATTTACTTTAAAGTTTAATTTCAGATGCAAGTTTCTTGGTCTACAATACCCACATCGCTATCGTGTTATCCAAAAAATGAATAAGCTGAAATTTTATAAACAAAATAAATATATACTGTCATGGATGACATACGGGGGAAGTAGATCTGGACTACAACCAGATGTTATAAACCTAATATTACGGAAATTCAGGGGCGAAACAAAAATTACGCAATTCGTTTGTAGTTAATTGTAAGAGATACCGAAGAGATCGCGTGGTTTTCGAACACATAATGAGTCAGTGTGTTTACACTAAAAAATGAAAACTGTAAACAGTGGGTCAGGAAGTAATTAGGCAAAGAGGAATCCAGGAACCAACCCGCAGTTCACTGGAACTGAGATATAAATGGTCAAAGTTTACTGTGTTTATCTAAACCTCGTATAAAACGTATTTTCTACGTTCTTTTTTAATTCAAATATTATGATTTAATGCTTGTTCTTTTTCTAGAGCATATTTTGAACCTTCTCCTTCCACTTAGTATGACTATCTCAAAATAAATTACTCTGTGTGTAGGTTCATTTGTGCATAACTGCATTAATTATTATTGCTGAAAATTCATTAAAACATAAACGGCATATGTATAAAAAATAATGACTATAATTTACTAAAAAAAAAAAAGTAGAAATTACGAAAGCTACCGCAGAAAATGAGAAACAGACAAAAATGAATTGTTTAAAGAAGTTCTGATTTACGAAAACTAATTTTAAACATTAAAATGTAAAACTTACCTTGTAAATTATTAATTATTTAAACTGAATTGAAGAATTTTGAACCTCGACATAAGAAAACTGGTAAATGAAATAACTTACAAAAAAACCTTACAGTGTTCGAAATGTATGACTTCACGCATTAGTGTGTGTGGGTACTCAGACTGAGACTACTCTTAAAGAGAACTAATCTCTTCCGAGTGGATTTAGACGTAAAATTGAGGCATCAGTTCCTGCGTCGTGATAGGTCGGCCTTTGGAAATCTACTGTGTTCTTTTATGTCTTCAACGTTGGGTCGTCTAGATTGTTGTCTGTGACGTCGTCGTTGTTATCCTGTCTTGTGTCCTTTACTGTATTCGTCCCAGTATTGTCTGTGCTGTCTTAATTGTGATGTCCTGAGTTTTACACATTATTTTGTATTTCGACTTTTATTTTTGGTTGTTTATTATTATTTTTCCTTTATTTGTTGTAGACTAATTCCTTATGAGATCTTTCATGTTCTGTTGTTTTGGTTTGTGGATGTGTTGACTACAGTTAACTAGGCTTGTTATCTCTTTTTTCGTTATTTGTTTGTCTTAGTCTCATTCTATGATTTCTGGGACGACATATATCCCAATGGCGTGTGTCCACTTTAATACAATTTGTTATTCCCAATTACAAGAAACATTCAAAGACAACTCTATTTATAGCCTTTCTATGCAAGCATCCAACATAACAACTGTTCTTTTAATCTTTTTAACAGTTTCAAACCGTGAAAGCTCATAAAATAAATCTGTTATAGCGTAAATTAACAGAATATTTATTGCGAAATCAGTAGCAGCAAATAAATTCGAATAATTGGCACATGTTGAAATCGGATGTAACACCTTGCGGGTTTTCAGATATTCCTTCCTTGTTAAGGAGCCAAGAAAATTTAACTGCCCGTTTTTAATGTGCAGAATATTCTACGTGAAATAACAAAAACCTTATCTCTACGTTACAAAATACAATATAATTTGTAATCTAATAGTAAGTTTCGTTGTAAAATGGCTGCCTACAAATTTTAGTGGAACTGCAAATAGTTGCTGCAAAATTTACTGTACATTGGTTACAGGCATACAAAAGTCGTTTCTTAATACATAAAATTAAGTCATAAATATACAAGAAATTTTTATGTATGTACATATCTTGTTTGAGTTTATTCATAAATATTGTATTTTATTCACAACAATTTAATTATTATTTTAATAATATATTTGTTAGCTTAGAAAAATGTCTGAAACACGTTCTACAGGAATTTTTGTTACAAAACATAAATATGAGAGTGTAAGTTTGGAAGCTATAAAATAACACTACCTAGAAATCAATAGCAGATTTAACACGAGTACAAAGATTCAACTTTTTTTCAGTGATGTGAATGTTTGTTAGTAAAATATTTTGAAACCATTAAAACAACAAATTTAATTAATACTCTGATGATGTAATAGATACTGTATGGAGATTTACACCAAATGTAATATAGCAGCCATCTATATGTTAAAAGGCCTATCGGGTAACAAATATTAATGAACCATTAAAATTAAATTTGTTCGGCTACGTTTTGTTCATAACGTTGTCGCATTGCGTGTCCTGATACCCCAAGTGACTTATAAATTATTCAATGCCGCATATATTCTAGTTTTTCGGGGAATAACTTTTTCTGACGAGCGTAAACTTTACTTTTAAACTCGTGTGCCCCAAGTGGTAACAAATCGACTTGAGAGGATTGAAAATGTTTTACCATCTCAGCAAACTTTTTGCTACAATTCATATATAACCGTGCACTCAACACGCACGTGAAGTATTTCGCTTTTCCGTTGCAGCGTTTTCGTATACATTGTTTATGTCAAGGGACTCGCTTAGTCACCGCCTCGCCAGCGCTTTTGGCAGTACTCTCCGAGTGACTGACAGCATTAGAAACATCAGAAGTACGAGTCGCAAATGGAGGGTGAACATTTAAACTCGGCTTGAGAAGCTTAATACAATATAAATCAAGCCGTCAAATACATAATTTTTTTTAACATTTTGATAATGAACCAATGCTCTAAACACATTTTGCTCTCAAGCGCTTGCAACACAATGATAAAGCTATGCCACAGTGAACCATGTGTACGTTTGTATGCTAAAACAGATATGCATTTTAGCTGACAATATTCTTGTTGGGTAACATACCAATGGAACAAGTTAAAAATTGTGTTGTTGTTCAATGAAAATGTTTGTGTAACAGAAAAATAGGTAGGTGGGTTTTATGTCTCTTCGTCTGTGAAGTCATTATGGACATTGTGAACACATTTTGAGGCCATGTCATATGTTAAGAAACCATCCCAGCATTCGCCTTGAGATATTTCGAGAAAATATTTGTCTAACAAAATTAAACCCTCCTGTCGAGGGGAGAAAACAAGCCTGGCACACATATTTGATTTCTGTGAAGGTGACTGGTTTTACAGAATCACTCAAGATGTTACCTGCGATGATTCCTCAGTACAGGACATGGTCGAGTTATTCCATAGTTCCTGTCAGTAAACTCTTCTGGATTCGTCTTTGATAAATTCTCTGTCGACAAGACAGCAAGCAATATCACTACACTACTTGGAAGTGTGTAACACGATGGTGGGTATGTGGGTGTGTAGACACTTGTTTTTCTCAGACATTATACATTTTGAAGCCTCTTGTAATGAACTGCAGTTGTGTTACGCAACTGCGACGTACTAAGGGGATTACAATACTCTAAGTTATCTCTGTGTGCTCAAGTAGTGTTTGGATAAATATCTAAGGACATATCGGAATCTCTTTCAGATAATCAGGTCTGGAGGCATATACTGTAAATTTTTTTAGTCCCTTATGCAATATTTATACAAAAAAAGTTACAGGGTATCATTCTTTCTGACGAGGATTTGAATTCTGTTATTAAAAATGGCGTCGTGACTTTCTTTCAAACGTATCGTGACTCTTTATGCAAAGATAGGGTTCTAGGGTGTTGTTACCAGACAAAGTTCATGAACATGATCCTCGTTGAAGGACAAATCTTTTTGAATTGTTGCGTGGAAGGAAACAAAAATACATATTTTTATTTCTATTAAACGTGTAATACATTCCGTAAATTACAGCTTTGTGTATATTAACTTTCACTGTCAGCGTAAACGACAAATTTAGTACAGCACACGTGCTATCTCATTGCCGTAGGTAGACTAATACAATGCCAGTGCTGCTATCCCTCGTTAGTGTAGTTCATCAACTTTCTACTAGAGACGAGTGGATGTTATAACTTTTAAAATCGAAATCCTGAAGAGTAACAAACACTATTTAAAGCTAAATTTAAGTCGTAGATGTGAAAACTGAGCAAATATAATTTAGTATGATATATAACGATTCTCAGTGACCAGCCTACAGTTTTGCCAAGTATATAGAGTGAGTTAATGAGAGATTTTGGTCATGCACTCAACATCGAGGTCTACAACGCTGGTGAGGGGTGACATGAGGTGAGTGTGGAGCAGCGCCGGAATGAAAGGGCGGGAGAAGCGGGAGATCCCCGAGAAAACCCGCCGACCATCGGCATCATTCGGCACGATTGCCATATGCGAAAATCCGGGGACCGACCCCGCAGGGAGCCAAGTATATCGAGATTCTACTAATGAGAGGTTAGAGAATACGGTATAAAGCCAGTCACGAGTGACTATCTTAATCGCTGTCGCTCTCGAAAGACAGTCACAGATAACGATATTTATCAGAGGTGGAGTTGTAGAACAGACCCCAAGGTAGACTCGACTATAAGTGGGCCGTTCATAAGGGTAGAGTAACTAGGCATAGTCATTCAGGCGATTAATAAAACCGGGCTACAATCCTCGTGTGAAAAGCATTGGAAAGCACTTGAGGTAATACTAAAGCTAGTAGATGGTAGAGTACGGTGGGTTATTTCATCAGGATAGTAACTTACATTCTCTACTCCCCCACCACTGCATTTTTTAATGTCCCCATATTAAGAATAATATAGCTACTGCTGCCTGTTTCACATACCTGTTCTGGTAATGAGGTGAAGGGCTTTACGTCTCGTCGACAGTAAGATCGTTAGAGACGGTGACACACAACAGGAACTAGGAGAGTAGCCTGGAGCGATTTCGGGAAACAATGGAATAATAAAATCCAGGATGACCGGAGCCGGGGATCGAACCTGGGCCCCCCTGAATGTGAGACCAACTTTCTACCGTTTCGCCACGTAGCTCTGTATATTCTAGTATTGAATACTCGTAATAATCCACAGACATTCACTTTCACGTACCTTTCCGCAAATGGTAGAGTTATCAGCTTATGGTCACCTCATCTAGTCATTTAAATAGAGCACAGAATGTTACGAACTAGCTCTTCAGCTCTATACTCTCCAAAACTGCACACGTCCATTACAGGGGTATCTACCGAGTGATTTCACCACCTAGTGAAAAATACAGTTATTGGCAGCATATTAGGTGAATTACTGCCCACGTGTGCTAGCATACTATACTCTACCAGTTGCTATATTAGTACTTGCCTAGGCGTCCACACTAGGATAGTAGCTCGGTTTTCTTTCTTTCCCTTGTTACTAGGCCTAGTTATTCTAGTCACGTGAAAACTCATAAAGGTGTTAGTGACTGGTATTCGGGAGTTCAATGTAATAAGGTCCAACCTGCAGACATACCTCATACTGCTATTTTATCTAACGTTAAATTCGATACTCGATACTGCCAATTGAAACTAGATACATTATTCTGAGGTTGCCACATTTACATAATCCAACGTTTAAAGTGCATAGAGAAACAGTACAATTGTAATCCCCGCTCGGTAATTATGTTTGAACTACTCATGAGATTAGATAAACAAAACGTTAAACAGACATTGAGAACCGGCCCTAATTACATCTACAGTGCCAATAATAAAATGAAATATAAAACTTTTCACGAGTAATATCGGTCTTTTTATCAATTATTATACGACATCTTGCCTTACACGTATCATAATGCGGTAAACCTATAGGTTTGAATAATTTAATTAAATAAAGGTAAAGTTTTTGAGGATATTGTTTATAAGTTAGAAAGTATAAGGTTCAAATATTATGTAACGTATTTCGGGGAACGATTCCAGTTATACAGTTATTTTTTACGTTTTTTTATAAACCGTACACCTCGTTTCTGACTTATGCTAGAACGCATCCTATCGTAGTGCTTTTTTCTCATTCAAACACTATGGCTTTAAAGATTCCTTAAGTATTTCATCTTCCTGTGCGTTAGTTTACATAAATTGTTTGAAGCCACATATCAGGATATACGGGTAATATTCTTCTCTGCGTGGTTCCAGGATGCAGCTAGTACCACTGATGTGCTTATAGTTAACTGGAACACGCATATCAACTCTGCATTGTGAAACGCTGCAGCAGCTGTCAGGCGAACCTTCATTCTGCATCGCTGCTGCAGTTTTTATCGCCCTCGTGGTCTGTAAACCATTGACGAGGCTTCTGATTGGACTGGACTGTGTAATGAATCCCTGTTGGAGGGGGTGGGGGTAGCGTTGGAAACGACAGGAGGAGGAGCCCAAACCGAAAAAAAAAAAAAGGGAACGTGAGGCCTAACATTAATCAGCAAATTAGGTTTTAATTAATGAGTGCGGATGGACAGGGGATGGGCGTGAGGAGGTTTTTTTTTGTCAAAAGTTACGGAAGGGGAGTGGAGGGACTGTTTGTGGTCGGAGGTAATGTATAGAGAAGGCCGTGATCCGTCTAAAACCTCACGAGCACGGAAAGTTTCGAGCGTCTATTTCTTTGGCACATTATGGCGCACGATTCTAGTGTGGCGTCACCCTACTTCCAACGCATCTAGGGCATCATCTGCACGTGGTCTTGTTGCAAGCTTTTCGTGCGATGACGTCACATTTACACACGGCGCCAATTGTTGTGGTTTAACGGTTTGTTGAAATCGTGGAAAATGGATACAGTGACGACGTGTGTTGATTTTGTCATCCAGGGAAAGTTCGCAATGAAAGAATATGTTCTTACAACTTGGGCAAGGTACGCTGAGTGATGAAGGTCTTTGATTAAATAAAAGCAAATAAGTAAATAAAATAAAATAAATTTACAACTATCTACACCAAAATGTCACTAATTACCAATCACTATTATGTGAATGTCTCTGTAAAAGTTACCAGCCGTTGATAGCAAGCAAAACAAATAATTTATGTACACGTAAAGGTTATGAAATCAAAATAATAATGTCTCAGTCCTCTACACGAGATCTCTGTTTGTAAAATGTCTCTCTGATCACTTTAAAATGGTGGACTCAACGTCCTAGCTTGGAGCACCCCGATGATGCACTTGAAGTCCCGGTACACCCTCGTCGACGCTACTCCTCACAGCAAACAATATCGCCGAACACTCTGGTATACCACTCACAACCCCTCAATATCGCCACGACTCACTCACGCAAAATGCCTTGCGGCAAAAACTATCTTTCTGTCTCTGGCACAGCTCTCTTTTATACTATCAATCAAGAATCCACAAATCTCGCGGCAACTCTCTGTCTCGGAGCTCCGAGAAACATGTCGCATCAAGGTCAAAGCAACGTCCGGGAGCATTGAGTAGGAACAAGAATTCTCTATAACGTGATATCTACTGTTATCTGAGTCTTTATGAAACTCGAGATAGACGTGCAGGTTGCTGCCGCGGCATGTTACAAAGAGATAAATGCGAGACGCACAGTGCGCCAAGCATGAAAATTGAGTCAGTTGATACCTTGAAAACACATTGCAGATATAGGTCTTCTTTGTGCGCATTATATAATGTAATGTACAACGTCATGTTTACAAAATATAATTGATCAATTAAGTGCAAAAACTTACAACAGCTGTCGCCACATTTGGTTCCGTCGTCATTCAGCCACGTGTTTGTTTCTAGTTTTGAATTTAAATACCGCGTGACCGAAAACGAACAGGCGAACTTGTTCCGTTTTTCAGTGCGGTTATGAGCGCATTGAGTTCTGTAACAGCAACTGTCCGCAAAATTTAATTTTTAAAAAATGTTATACATTGTACACTTCACAAAGTCGTATACTATTTCCTAAACCAATACATAATAATTAGAGGTGGTAAAATTTCGCAAATTCAATTACCTGCATGTTAGAATACAATACACTACAAATCTTCCACTACAAGACTACTATCGCTGCGACAAATAGGGAGTCACATTTTATCCCTCCGTATCACGACCTTACCTTCATAGACCACGTGAACTGGGCCAATGATAGTTCTGATGCTCTACGACTGGACGTCTGCTATTCGTGTGTAAACAAATAGACCGTGCCACGTAACTGTTGTCCAATCATACAAGGATCAGGATGCTGCACTGGTCTGGAGAAGACGTTAGCAAAAAAAATCTCGCGATTTCGCACCATCGATATGGTTGGTCCGGCCAACTTCGAGGATACTCACATGGGTTCAGGACTCGTAACCGAAGAATCCGCAATATCAAATAATGAAAGTGAGTGAGTGAAAGATTTTGGTCAGCGCTCAACATCTAGGTCTTCAGGGCTGGTGAGGGGTGACATGAGGTGAGTGTGGTGGAGCGCCGAAATTAAAGGACGGGGGGAAACGGGAGATCCCTGAGAAAACCCGCCGACCAGCGGCATCGTCCGGCACGATTCCCACATGTGAAAATCCGGGGACCGACACCGCCGGGAATCCAACCCGGATCGCCTTGGTGGGAGGCGAAAGGTCTGACCATTCACAAACCGTAGCCTCTTATTACAATGTCAATCATATTAATGACAAGCTACTGCCCGCGACTTTGCTCTCGACGTTTTCAGTTAAATGCATCTCTTTGAGTCGTGCATATATTCAGTCCAAGTATTGCCATCTTTCATAAGAAATTAAAAAAAAACATACAGTGCTTTTTTCAAAGTATTTTCAAAATGTAAAATAAAAAAAAAAACTTTGGTAAAAACTTTTCGGCACTTCAAATTTAAAATAAATTTTAGTATTAACAGTGTTATTAATATTATAACCTATACGGTAATACCTTTTAAAATTATCTAAGAAAGAATCTGATACAATTTTTTTAATGTTCTAAAAGAAACAAAGTTATGGTAAGGATAATTTATGGCAATTTTAAAAACATTCTTTGTTTACCTTATTCTGCCACTTTGCTCGTCCCCTACACACACGCATATGTGTACGTGTACATATATATATATATATATATATATATATATATATATATATATATATATATATATATATATATATATATATATATATGGTTTCTCTACAAGCCCTCGAACAGCTATATATAGTCAGAAACCTACGCGGGCTCAGCCACAACTCACCAAAGTTTCATCGCAGTCGAATGAATTGTATAAATCGTTCTGGATAAAGCGATCACTAAATATTTAACTTTTGAATAATATCATTAGTGTTTACTGCGTATCAATTAACGTTAAATATAGTTGCCCTACTGTTTGTATGGTTGGCAGCGAAATTACGCAATATAGTTCGTGTATTTTCCTATTGAAATATACAAATACTGATAAAAAAAATCAACCGAAATCAACATTATTGTATTTTATGTAATTATTATTTTTTTTATCAAAATGTATAGATTCCCATACTGCCTGCACAATTTATCTTATACACGTAAACATCAAGTGACGTGTCCAGAGAGGTTAAACATTTCCCGTCTTTAGCCGTTACGTGCGGAAAGATACGTATTAACACTGATAATAGAACTTTAGAAGGGTTTGTTTGAGTGCTCACTTTATTCTGCACCACCCTTATAGGAACGCGTAGGTTACAGACAGATATACAGGTGTGTGTGTGTGTGTGTGTGTATATATATATATATATATATATATATATATATATAATTCCAACGAGGTGGTGAACCTGAATCAATGGCATCCCAAACCGGGTGTCTGACTGCCAAACTGAGAAGCAACCGGAAACAAAAGTGGCAGTACAGAGATCTGACAACTGTAACTGTAGAGGAGAATATCTAAAGGATGTAAGTGCTGAAACTATATTTCCGAATAAAACAGCACTGCATAAGACTGCACAGACATATTGTTACAACATGGTTTTATCTTGTAAGTCGTTATTATATTGGGGGTTCATAAGTTATTAGTTTAGGGGGGTTTCACTCAGATGGTAGCTACACTGTGGGTTTATTTAGATGTTATTTAGGGTTAAAAGACTAAGAGACAGTTATGGTTTATCAAGCATTTACTATACTACAATGGCAGGTACTCTGAATACAAATAGGTAACAATGTGATCTATTTATTTAGGAGGGGAGCGCAATATTACTGATTATTAAGTCATTATATTAAGTTGAGAGTTGCTGCCACATAACTAGATCTGACGACCTTACCGAAAGCTGGATTGATGAGGAGACGGCATCGACGAACGAGCACGCACCCGCCGGGGCTCGAGCCCGAGTCCCCGGCGGAGAACTGCACTGCTGTTGATCTGATGAGTGCTGGTGGACGACCGCTCGACGACAGACGACAGCAGACAGACCGACGACGACCGACGACAGTCCGAAGACAGACCCCGTTTGCTTGGTAACAGCGCCTTATATCAGCGTGCTTGTCCTCAATATTGTGCAACCACGAGGGGGGGGGGGGGGGGAGTTGCTGTCTTCCGTGGTTTCCCAACGCTGACCTGATTGCCGCTCGGACGTCTTGCTGTCCGGCTTGCCAGGCAATATTGCAACATTACCCCCCAATTTTCGAAGAAGATCCGTCCCTGGATCTTTAGGCCGGTCCGTGATTGATGTGAAAGTTGGACTCAAATCTGGAATTTTTTCTGGCAGTGGGAATATGGAGGAGGTGGTTAAACTCTTCATAGTAGATAGGAATTACTAAGACGGACTAACTAGAGAAAGACGGATAACTAAGGTGAAGGAACTGCCTCCTTGACGTTGACAGTCTGTATACAAGCATCAGCTGTACTCTGCTGAACTAAGGTTGGCCGGTGTGTCTTGAACTTGTGCTAGGCGTGCATAATTCTTCCACACGACCGCGGCAGACACAACGAGTGTGGTATCGCGAATCGCGCCAGCTGTACTAAAGTGTTGTATATATGTGGCAACTAATTTGAAAACTATCCATTAGAAGCTATAGTCTCATATTACATATAAGTTATAAAAAGGCAAAATATTAGATTTAACATTATTAATTGGAAAATAATAATAATTGAAAACAATACCGCTCCCCTTTTACAAATGGAGTATTATGATTACAATAGGTTTGCTGAAAGAGAATACACTATTATAAAACAAGAAATTACAAGAGTACACGTGGTTATATACTACTAACTACTACCTAATAACATTTGGTTTTTGTTTTGTGTACAGTTTCAGTCTTAGCTTTTTTGTTTTATAAATACTCAAATTTGGATGGCCATGGCGTAGGATTTGGACATAGAATAAGATGGGAAGTTGAAATTTAGAAGTACATTTAATGATTAGTATATTGTGAAACAAAATCTGAATAAATAAATATAATATAATATTTGCAGCTGCATACTAACCCCAAAATTTCAACTCTGTTGGGATAGGAATACAGGAAAACTTACGATATTTGACTTCAACTACGTATACCTAAGAACTAATAATTACAATTATGTTTTCTCTATAATAGGATTTTTTTCTGTAAAGTGTACATAAATATAGTTTTTTTTTTCAGGTTAAATTCAAATTGACACATCTATGATCTTTTTATAGTAATTTATATTCTTATACACAACTGAAATTGTGGCTGTAATGTTCGTCTCTATTATTACATGTCAGATTTTTTTATTGTGTTATTGTAATCACAAGACTCTAATTATCAATTACTTAGATTTGGTTGTTACTTGTATTTAGGTATACATACATAAAATTCTTTTATAACATTTGCAGAAGCTGTTGACGTCTTTTTTTCTTACATGTGAACTGTATTGAGAACAATTATACTAGTGATAATTGTCTTATTATACGGATATGTATTTTGTATTTGTGGACAGCAATATAAATTTTGTAGGCTCCTTAATACTTTTATGAAATATAACTTTTTTTTACAAGTAACTGTGATGATAACAGATTACCCTAGTGATAAATATCGTACTATATGGATATGAATTTTTTTTTATGGTTTACCGGGCATTTACTATACTACAATGGCAGGTACTCTGAATACAAATAGGTAACAATGTGATCTATTTATTTAGGAGGGGAGCGCTATATTACTGATTATTAAGTCATTATATTAAGTTGAGAGTTTCTGCCACATAACTAGATCTGACGACCTTACCGAAAGCTGGATTGATGAGGAGACGGCATCGACGAACGAGCACGCACCCGCCGGGGCTCGAGCCCGAGTCCCCGGCGGAGAACTGCACTGCTGTTGATCTGATGAGTGCTGGTGGACGACCGCTCGACGACAGACGACAGCAGACAGACCGACGACGACCGACTACAGTCCGAAGACAGACCCCGTTTGCTTGGTAACAGCGCCTTATATCGGCGTGCTTGTCCTCAATATTGTGCAACCACGAGGGGGGGGGGGAGTGAGTTGCTGTCTTCCGTGTTTTCCCAACGCTGACCTGATTGCCGCTCGGACGTCTTGCTGTCCGGCTTGCCAGGCAATATTGCAACAATATGACACATGTGAAAACTGCTCAAGTTCATAACAATTATTGGGGAAATAATTGGACCTTAAGGGCGCCGCCTACCCACACGTGAGAGACTCAAAAGAGACGAGCTGTAAGGTCGACCTTGAAGCGCGCATCAAATGCCTCATCGCCTCAACGAGCCAAGCGCTGAACTAGCGTGCAAGGTTTCCGCCGAACGGTTTTTACTATGGGACATTAAGCGGTGACCGTATAATTTCATTGGTGGAAAGTCTGCAACTAAGTCCAGTGCAGGTCGCAATCTAAGTTTCACATACATCCGGTTAGTACATTTGGAAGTACGGAAGTCTGAAAAGGCCGTTTTTAGCCATGTTGGAGGGCTTAGAAACAGTGTTTTTAATGAGCGAGGCGTCTCAACAATGAGGTTCCAACCTTGTCAGGAGTTTGTTTTCTTTTCGTACGTTGGCACAATGGGCACACGTGGAATATTTTTGTAGAAAAAACCTGTTTACGAACACACTGGAACACATTTGAAGCGTGAGGTAGGCGGCCGCCTTAAGGGAACTCCCTACGTGTGCTTTAAATGCGTTGCAGCGAGTTACGACTATTATTTTTTGCGAAAGTATTTAACTCGCATTTTATATGTATATCTACGAAAAGAACACAGCTTGAAAACTACGCCGCAATAATCACAAAAATTCGGCACGACCCCTTAAAATGACAGAAAATGGCTTGCCCAGACAGCTGTGTCTAGAAAAATTAAAAATCGGATTCGAAAAAAAAAAACAATAGGAACGAGTGTAGACTATTAACTATGTTGCCGACTTATAACATAATGTGGTTCATTGCTTAAAGTTCCATAGTAACGCCAGCTGAGTGGATAGAGCGGAGAGACGATAATACTTTACATATGCCTGTTAACGACACCTTAAACACTACAGCATTTTTCTGCCTCACTCACACAAACGCAGCCTAGTTAGGGAGAGTCCGTAAGGGCGTGCGGTTCACCACAGTTTTCCACGTCTTTTTTTATTTCTATATTTGTACCAGATATTTTTTTCTTCTTTTAGACATAAATTGTGATTAAATCTTCCTCCTAGGAAATTAGTGTATCCCTCGTAGTTTTTTTCGTAATGAGTCGTAAACGTAAAAATTTGCACTTTACGGTTTTATCTACGGCACTAAAACCAACTGACACACCAAACCGAAAGAATTCACAGCGCATAACAATGTTGTAGGCTGTGATTTGACATATATAAATACAAAAAAGGAAATATTTATGTACTTAATAAAAACGGCTGAATTTTAATACGAAAATTTAAAAATTTCAACAGTTTTTTAAAAGTACAAAAATTTATTTATGTCTAAAATAAGAAAAAAAATATCTGGTACGAATATAAAAATAAAAAAGACGTTAAAAATTTAGATGAACCCCGCCCTTAAGATGGCCGCCTTTGTTTACATCTTTTACGCGTTCGAATCCTAGAAAAGAGGAAGCTGAAAGGACTATACATCATTCCCAGAACGTCTCGTCCTAGTCTCTAGACGCAATTCATTGAATTATCGTGCAGTTTTCTCGCCTACAACTCACCTGTATAACGTACTGTACTGTTGTGTACATAAGTCATTGCAATATTATGTCGTCCCAGAAATGTAATATGAGACTACAGCCAAATTAGGCTTGTTTTCTCATTTTTTTTTTTTTTTTTTTTAGTTCCATTCGAAATAGTACTGCAATGGCGTATGTCTACAACAGTAGCTACAGTACGTCGTATTATGTTCCACTGCAAGAAACATTCAAAAACATTAACTCGACTTTCAGTGATGACCCTACCATTTTATAACGTTTCATTAAAGATAATGGTGTATTGTACACGCCTGTAGCTTTTAAAAGTTTCTGCATCGAGATTTGCATACCTAAAAATTACCGCAAATGCACTCATTTTCGCCATTTTCAGCCGTTAGAAAACGTTATTTATTGAGAAGCGGTGAATTTGAAATGGGTATACAAACATGCAACATCCTATAAATGCTATTCCAAAGCAGACATCACTCATGTGCGGTAAGGATTTTCCAAATAATCTGATAACTGTCGAAGAATTGCGTGCCGCTCGGTGGCCTGTCTCGCACATGGAATATTTTCAAGGAAACCAATTTCGTCTAATATGGCAGTTCGCTCATTTAGATTTTTACCGCTACCATTCTGCCAAGTTATAATTTCGGCCTGTGTTGAAATTGTTGGGGCATTGTTTGACACCAGACAAAACCGTTGGGCGACGCTGTAGGGGGGTTAAACATTCATGGCCGGTGAAAGAATGCAGTCTCTTTTGTTATGCACCACGTACGCCGATAATCAAAGTTCGCCTTTGCTCATCGGCGTCGGAATCCCGTGAATTACCCGGACTGATTTCATACATCAAACAACGGAGTTTGAAACAGTATAATCGCTCACATCGCTTTCATGTTAATTATTACGCAAGTCTGGAACCTCAAAGCAATTGTGCAGGCGTGTTATGCGCGCATGAATACATCCTGTGGAGCGTTATCACCGTTAGGGTAAAATATTTAGCTGTGCGTGCTTGTGATTTTCTTCAGGCGATTTGTGCGCGTACAATATGGATACAAAGGTTCGCTCTGGAACGTACCAACAAAGTCGCTGCAGAATCCATAGTCGTTATCCGCTTTGCTATGTCGATCATGAAGGGAACTTCGACCTTCGCCTACGTTCAGTTTAGCAAACGAAGTTCTCTCCGAAAGCTAAGAACAACACTGGAGATGTTTGTGTTGAGGAGAGCCGTGACTGGTGACTTATTTGTGACACGACCACGGTCGTAGAAGAACAGGTCTGGACACTCGCCTATCTACCAATGTGTTTTGCTCAAACTCCGCCCACTTCCCTCTCACTAGAATACACAATTTATCAAAACGTATTTTTAACAACTTATGAAATACTTCCTTCGCTCACAAATTTTAAATCGTGGCTCCAGAAATCTTTATTTACTTCATAATGTTAACAACGGAAAAAAGTGGGTCGAGTTAGAGTCCGACCGCCCGGATTACAGCGCCAAAAAGTACGACATTCTCGGTAACTTGACGAACTACAACCAAACAACAAGGCGGTCAAGTTTCCAGGCGAGTGTCCAGACCTGTTCTTCTACGACCGTGGACATGACCGTCGCGACATGAGAAACAAAAGATGTCCGCCGATCAGCACTGAGGTTTCTGTGACGTCAGCTTGACAGAAATGGCTGACGCGATGCGAATTCTGAACAGAAATTTATATCGGTTTATTGAATTCGTAGTTAAAATTTGTGCCCAAATGTTGGTGAAGGTGGTGAGTTGGTAGTAAACTGCTTTTATATATATTCAGAGAAATTTTCGTCACAAATCATAATCGTTTTAAGCAAACGTAGTTGTTGTGCCTTTTTCTCAATTCGGAATACCAGTGGAGGCTTAAAACATACTACAAATAAATAAAAGAACTTAAATAGTGTAAACATACATGGCCAGGTTAATACAAACCTCTTAATATTGAAATTCCGAATAATGTACAATTAGGTAATATACATTTTGGTCATCTCATTATGATTCATAAATCACCTCGATATCCCACCAAATTCATTAAATACACATTAACCCCTTTTCATCCCTTTAATTTTGGGATTTCTAAAACATAGCTTTCTAGTGTGTATCTACGGCGTATGAGGAAGCCACCCTTCGAATTTTCTTGTCTTTAGATCCCACGGTTTGGGCTGTGTGTTGATGAGTGAATGAGTGAGTAGGCACTTTTACGTGTGTGTATATACATATATGTAATAAAATACATAATACATCATTTAAATATATAATATAATAACCAATAAAATATAAACGCTGTCTGAAACTTAGGTGAATTTTAGTGCGTGCGCCTGGTGCCTGCAAAAGTTTCTGATAAAAATTTGTATATTGGGGGAGGAGGCTGGTGGGCAGAACGATGTACCCAAAAATTTAAGTGAAAAATGTAATTTTTAAAATTTACTGTAAACTGTAATTAACGATACATAACATCGTTTAGCACCACTTAAGGATTCTACAAAAAAGTAGTATGATTATTTTTTCCGTCATTTAGCACTTGTAATATTATCAGGAGTAATATTGTTACTTATATAAAATAAAAAGTGCCGAAATTTAAATAAAAAAAATTATTTATTTATTTTGCAAAATTTAGTTTTTTTGCATATATATTTAAAGCAAAGACTACACATTATTACGAACTCCTTAAGAAAATCGGTAATGCATGGACGGAATTTTCGTACGAATCAAAGTTATATTAAATTGAAAACACCAAAACGAATTCGCGGGCAATAAATTGGTAGCTAACATTTTAAAAAATTCGATTTTCTGTGAATAAAATAGACAGGTAGACATACAAGTATTCTTAAACATAATCTAACACAACAAGTGTCACGGAGGTTGCCCTGAATTGTTCGCAGCGTGGTACTAACGGAACACCGCAATGGAGCGCATTCACGCCGGTGCGCGCCATGCGTGGACCGGAGCACGAGTCGTCAGGTTGCGTGCCGACGCCACAAAGCCGTGTGGTAACCCAATCAGCCGTGCTCGAGGGCGTATCTGAAGTGATCAGCTGGCGTTAGGTGTCTGCTGTCGACAGCGTCGTGTCTGCGTACTGCACGCTTCCGCGCCGTCGTGGGTAACCCCTGGCCTTTATGCATCCCGCATAACTAACCAGTCTGGCGGTTTGCATGCGCCCGTAGGAGGCAGAGCCGTCACGCTGCAGCTCACGTTTAAATCGAATTACCAATCACATTCGGTCCTCTTGGATTTCCTACAAGTAGGAATTTTCTAAGTTCACTTGTCTGTCTGGAGGCTTACACTTAGGATGAAATTGCTTAGGTATTGTTTTCAGTTATTTATTTAATTTAATTTTTTTTATTTTCGAGGGTTCATTTACGTCCCCAGGATTTTTGTCGTTACATTTAATAAGGAACGGCTTACAAACTATATAAGCTTGAGAAAACGACATAAACGTTCATGCCCGTGCTAGGACTCTAACCCAGGACCTCTCGCAACTTAAGTCGGCACGCTACTGGCCAGACTACGGAGGCCGGCTTATTCACTATTAAAACAACATTCAGTCTATTTGTAACTCAAAATTACTCTTCAGAAGTCGCTTGAGTCAAAATATATTAAGACATTTTTTTAAAGAAAAAACGATATATTAATTTTGTATGAATATTTTTTGTGAAACGCTATTTTCATGTCATATTCCATGGTAAACAAATGAAATTCTTACACCCAGTTATATTTCTGCCGCCTATTTTCGTGTACTCTCGCTGTACTGTACTTATTTAATTAATAAACAATATGTTGAGGTTATAATAACAAAAACTAATCTATATAATTCTTCGTTCTTTTAAAGATTTCACAAGTCACTTTATACGTAGAGGCACGAGTATTTCGCGTATTGATTCTAGTTCAGGTTGAACGTCAATGATGTATACTTCACTGTAATTACTGTGATCGGACAACAGTAGTTTTGATACACTTTTAACGACTGCAAACCATGAATAAATAAGGAAATTAATCGTTGCGAACACACGTGGTACCTGCGAGTACGGGTAGAAGCCAATGAATATTCGACTATAGCCAGTGTGTGTATTGGGCTGAAAAGTCTAAGCTGCTACCAGATGAATATGCGAAATAATCGTGCCTCTATTTATACGCTGTGCATGTTATAAAAAAGAAGGTAGAACATTTTTTGTAATTTAATTTAAAAATTATTGTTTTACATGTTTAAAAAAAATTCCGGAGTACATCAAAACATTAAACATAAACTCTGAGCAGGTTGCTGGAATACGTATCTTCGCAGACGAGGTGGAAGAAACAAAGTGGCAACTGCTACGTCACATAACTCCGTGGAGAATAGCTCTTGTGTGTTCTCGCACGTCAAGACTGTGTTTATTTGTTACTACTGCTTTTGCGGTAATTATTTTAAGCCTTATTGAGAGGGTATGTAAAAAAAATACATTTGGCAGATTTCTTTTGTAGTTTTCACGATGTAGGATAGTCTTTTTGGCAGTAAATACTATGATTTTAGCATATTATGTAACTAACGAAATTTTTGTTCATTGTCGTATTAGTCAAAACCATACAATTTCTTGTCTCGAAAGAAAATTAGTTATACCTACAGAATACGTTTTAAATGAATCTGCCAAATAGATTTATGATATATGCTTACGTTTAAACATAAAAAAAATATTATTAAAAAAACAGTAGGAACAGAGGATAATGGCCTTAAAGAAAGAGAGATAGATACAGAGGTAAAAAGAGAAGGGCCAAAAAAATAATAATTACAGGCACGACAATTGCTATTGTAATTTTTTGTGTTGTAGTCATGATTTGCAGCGGCCTTTATTCTTCGCTGCATCCCCTACGACCATAGATACTGGGGGAGGGGGATGAGAACCCACAAGGGTGGCGTTTTGAGAAAGAGGGCAGTTTCGGTGATGAAACTGCGAGGGTAATGACACGTGGTCGAGTTTCACTGCCAGCCGCGGCTAATGTTATTGCAATTTTGGCGACAGTGGAGGCGGCGACACGAGGGGTGGATTCTGTCCGCGGGCTTTTGTGAACTTCCCAAGTTTTATATCCTCGCATGATTGTTCCTTTTTTTAGTCTCTTCTCCCTCCACTTCCAACATCAGCATACAAAACTGCGTTATTATTTCTTCACTTTACAAAAGGGAGGAAAACCAGATGAAATATTAAATTACTCACTTCAGCTCATATAAATTTTGAAGTATTTAAAGTAGAAAGTTTTCAGGGAGTATATAAACCTGAAAAATGTTTTGTATATCTTTGCCTATTTAGGGTGAAAAATTGTTTTTCAATAGGAGGTAGGAATATTTAGTTTACGTATTGAAAAATTTACGTATTAAATAATGCAAGGATCAATTGCGTAATATTTTATCTCAGAAAATATGTTATGATGCTTAGAACGAATGGTTGTACTTGAACCAATTTTATTTCGTATTTCGTTGAAAGTTAAATTATTTTGTTCCCTTTTCTCGTAGAACTTACAGGCGTTATTATACTAGACGTTTTTCTGCATCATCTATTTCAAAATGATATATTGAATTTAAGATTATAAGCTTATTGCAAGGTGAAGAGCTACACAAAACTATACATATAAATATTTTAAACAAATTACAAATTTCCTGTTGTGTGATCGCTTAAGTTATTAAAACGTTTTTCTTTCTTATGCATAGCAAGGACAAAGTAGTTAATACGTATTGGCGTATTGCGCATTCGCTTATTTTTTTTTTTTTTACTTTAGGAAACAATTCGCTTTATTTTATAAGCCCTCAAATAGAAGTTCACAAATTTTATAACGCAAATTTGATTTCATTTAATGTTTTATTTCATTCTATGTCAAACACGACGAGGCTGTAAAGCCTCCTTCGATAGCAGTTACGAAGTAGTTCCATAGCAAAGAAATGTTGTGAATTATTAATTTATTGGTTGAAATTACATGTTGACTTGATAATTTAAAATACGACTTGAAATTCCCCAAGGTATCTCCTTACAAAAACAAAGGTAATAATCATAAAGTAACTTCCTACGTATTCGAAATGCTATGCGAAATCTCACTTAAAATTTCGGTGCACTATATATAAATAGTTTCGCTACGAAATAAAATCCAACTACTTTTAAATGTCAGTGAACAAAAACCACGTTGTATTTTTCTCCATCACTTTTCCATACGTGAACAGGCTATGATGAAAATTTGTTAACGTACCTATTTAAGGACAATTTAATTTGCATTGCGAACATCTATGCATTACACCAATCACGAATCCTCTCCTTGAAACATTACAACTCTTATGAAACTATGGAAGTTAACATACAATTTACTGTTTGTGTGCATAGTGCCGACATTACTACTCTTTAGAACGTTAAGCTTTTGCTGCGGCAGAGAATGTTTGTTTATGAGTCAGCTTGAGACGACAGACTCACCAAGCACACTGAGCAGTTCAGAATGACAGTTTCATAATGCGTGTCTCAGAACTGATGCAGTTCTGTGTAACCACATAGGATATTTTGTAGTATTCAAATTCTACTGGAAACATCTTTCCTACTTAACGGTGACAAAATTACGTTAAATATATAAAAAAGCAAAAAGCACATTTCTTCCGTACGATGTCGTGTTCGATATATAAGATAGTGTTTTTCGTTTGATGTTAATATTTCCTAGACAGCTGCACTGTAACGGAAATTTCAGTACGTATTATTATTTTAGGCCGAATATAGTGATATTTCTACATCTAGACAATACTAGCCACGTTGTATTTAAAAATATTATACTAGCTGTCCCATCATACATTCCCGTGCCCGTGAAATTTTTTAGGGTACTCCTTTCTGCCCTTGTACCCCAATTTGCACCCTTCCCCATATTTTTTGACAGAAACATTTGCGAGCGCATGCACGACAGCAAACAAAAGTTAAAACCCAATCGGAAGAATTGTATAGGAGCGCATAGAAGACGGGCGAACAAACATTCAATTATGTAATACAAGTTTTATGGTGATAGGTGGAGTGGTACAGAAGTTAATGCTATGCAGCGCAGCTGCGAGTTGGTGAGTTAAAGTAAAATTGATGGCATAAAAAACTTCTCCATTAAAATACACGTGTAATTTTGTGACATGTTTCATGGTGATCGTTGGAACTGTGTTGAAGTTTATTGATTATACATGCGCATATTTCTATATATCTTTATATGTATAGATTTAAACTTCACGTGCACAATTGACAAAAAAGGAACACTATTTTAACGTTACATAAAAATTAAGTTACTTAAGAACGTGAGATAATTTACATTATAACGCAAACTTCAATGAGATTTTACATTTTAAATTGTACAAACAATAGTTCTCCTGTATTTGTAAATGATTGTAAGCCTTCGTATATAACACATATTTTATATTACAGGACATCGATATTTATGTTAAATATACTGTCTCAAAATACAAAGCAGTTAATAACATAATATCAACCACTGCAGCACGAAATATTTAATTAATTTTTCATTTGTCGTTCTACGTTTTTTTTTCATTGTGGTTTTTGGTTTTGCTGTGTGATTAAGCATAAAGTGTAAGAAAATTTGTCGAATAAAATTTTACACCATAAAACGAATATTATACATAGTAACATAATTTTCTTAACTGCAAATAACAGATTTATAATATGCCGTACAGCTTGCGAGAAAGGAAGATTGCTTTGCAAAGAAGAAAATAAAAAAATATATATTTACATGACAATTTTACTTTAAATAGTTTCTTTGATAGCGGTATTAATTTTTCCAGAAAAGTAAATAACGATTGGCAACAAAGACGTAATTAAAAAAAAATACTGCAAACGCCCTTTTTTAATTACTGAGCAGTGTTTTATGTTGCTATTACTATACAGAATAATTTAAACAAACATTATTTGCAACTAACCTACGTAATAATTGCTGATATTTAACGTCATGGGCAACCGTTTCTAGGTTTTCGAGAGAGTAATTTTTTAAATCCCGTTGAGAGCCGATAATTTTAAATTGCTCTGTGACTTTGTTGGAAAATTGGTTTTACTATGTAACTTAACGTAATTTTTCGTGACAAACGGTATGATGATACAGGTTAATTTAGCAATTAAAAGGAAATTTATTTATTTAACTAATTAGCTATCATAACGTAAACACGGCGTAAACCAGTTGTAACAAAATTATAGAGCGATTTTACGTTATCGGTTCCCGTTTATGTTATAAAAATAACTGTATTAAAAGTTTAAAACTCGGACCCAGGCCTTTAAACAAACACATTCTTTTTTGGACGCGTATATATTTTAGACATAATATAAATAACGTTAAATTTAGATAAACAGTATTTAAACTTGTTTTCCAACGTTGCCTACCACAATATTTTCTTGAAATACAATATTGTTTACGTAATATGCTAGCGATAATTTCTTAAATATTATTTTATTTCACACAGTTTTTTTATTTCCAAACACTCAATTCAGAAATTATTTACAATTTTATATAGGTACAGCACGTTTACTACTAAGAGCTTAGTATTAAGTTCTTCTGTCAGCTGTGTCATTGTGAAAGATATTTGGAAATATTTCAAAATTCTCAGTGAAACTGAGCTATTTTCTTATATTTAATAATAAAGTTTCCGTTCTGTTATTCTGTAAGGTTTTCTGTGGAAAAATTTATCACACTAATTTTCTGATAAGGTTCGCAAGACGTTTCGCTTCTGTAGTTCACGAAGAAAACATTTTATTAAACAAGCTGTTTGGTTACATAAATCACTACAAATCTGGCTATGAAAACTCGGCGGAATATAAATTTAGACTTACTCACTCGAGAAGCTAAATTTCCTCCAGCGGTACGAATAAAACTGGTGATGGTAACCGCAATTATCTCTCAAATATATTAGAAGAAATAATAATAGAAAAGGATTAGGTATTGAAAATTTAAATGTATTAAGTTCCAGAGTACTTTTCGTATCGTCTGAGTATGTTTCAAGAAAAACTAAATAAGTCGGTAAAATATAGCTTAACGAGAATTTATTTAACACGTAAAACATCTTAGTGATTTGTCTTAAATAAATAACTCAATCAATTTATTTTCTTTAGTATAAAACTATATTTTTGTTGAACTAATTAATATTTGTTAGTTAACATATACAACCTGCACTTATCGACACATCGGTTGAATTGTCCGAGTGAAAAGTAAATCATTTATTTTCATGCAATGTGTACAATATATATAAAAATAAATATTTTTTTCATAAAATTGTAAAATTATGACATTTTTCTTGCAGTTAAATAAAAACTTACAGTATCGTATATTTTATCGCATTCCTTTTAATTTAACACGCTCACTCAAAAACAGTAACTGTGTTGGTTTGATGAACTAATTAAAATTATCTGATTCTCTACGCTTAATATTTCTGACAGAATGAGCACAGTCAAATTTAAGGTGTAAAAAATTTCGAGGGTAAACTTTTTTGTTCCTGACGTTTTCTAACCACATATTCATTTTTACGATTCCAACCACCGTAGCAATATTTTTTTTGAAATTCTGCTAGAGTAAAAACAAATTCCTTTCTCTTTCTGATTTATTAACAAAGTGGAAAACAGTACATGTTTTAAATGAATTGCTGCGCGCAATGTTTGTAATCCTCTAGCTGGCCACAAATTCCCAAACTCCAAAGCTACAGTTAACCTTGCTCTGTGTGTGTGTTTGTGGGGGTGGGTAGGGGGAAGTGACGCAGAGGAGAAAATAGTAAAAACCAAAGATACGTATCATATTGGTTTGTGAGAGGGAAAAAAGGCAAATTACCAATTTACGAGGAAAAGAGGAGGTGTGAAATAGAATTTTCAACTTCCAGCATCATAATGGCTCAATTCATTAGGTTGTTAAATTCTGATACAAGTTATTTTAACATGGTTGTGCGTGAAACTCAACATTAGTGTTAATTGCATTTGTTACAAAAATATTTGAAAATTCAATAAGTTTTAGCATTTTAAATGATTGAATGCAGTTACATAATCAAAATAACAGCAAAAAACTTCTTAGTATGTTACACAAGTATAAGTACTGAAAGTGATTATTCTACGGAAATTATTAATTTGAAACTTTGATAAACCTTGTATCCCTTATTCAAGAAACGTTTTCTGACAACTAATTAAAATTGATCAAATGCTCTTACATAAAAATATAACAATAAAAGATTCTTAGTACTAAAAGTGAAGAATTTTACAGTATTTATTCATTTAAAACTTTGGGTAATCTTGCTCGTCCAATTAAAGAATAATTATCTGACAACTAATTAAAATCGCAGGGTCAAAATCAAAGTTATACTCCTCTTACCAGTTGTAATAAAATTTCTAGACCAGCAGAAACAACAATGAAAATGTCCGTGGTGGCTTTGCAGCTGAGACTGCAAGCATCTTCGTACCACGAGGATCTTATTAAACCGTGCATATATGACTCGTGTGCGAATGTCATTTTTGTAATGTGTTCTTTGTGATCACATCTCAGGGCTTCCAGTGACGGTTTGAATTATTCGAACTTAGTTCCTGTATTTCTGAGCCAAATCCGTACAGTAATTTTATTTTTATGTTAGTATTAAACATCATAGTTTATACAATATTCTGTCCTTATTAGAAAAGGGTGTGAATATGTGTATACATATGTGTGTTTCATATAAATTTATCTTATTACTGCAGATTATTTACACCAACACTTGTTTCTATGGCATTAGCAGTTCTTGGTTTATTGAATTAGGTCAGGTGAAACAAATTGACATTTAACAAATCATCTTGTAAGTGAGTGAGAGATTTTGGTCAGTGCTCAACGTCAATGTTTTTAGCGCTGGTGAGGGGTGATTGAGGTGAGTATGGAGCAATGCCGGAATGAAATGGCGGGGGAAACCGGAGATCCCCGAGAAAACCAGCCGACCAAAAGCATCGTCCGGCACGATTCCCACATGCAAAAATCTGGGGACCGAACCCGGATCGCCTTGGTGGGAGGCGAATAGTCTGACCATTCGGACACCGCGGCCCCTAATAATCTTGTAAAATACTACGTCCAGTAAAGCCAATGTTAAAATTAAATATGAAGGTGTTGGTTTAAAATTTGATTGTTAGGTATGACAACGCTGAAAATGTTTTCGCTCCGAGCCACTGGCTAAGTATTACATTGCTCACACTATATGCGGTTGAGTCTGTAGTCACGAAAGGTCCGGCTAGCCCGACAGACGGGTGTAACAGTCTGGCGTGCATACACGCAGAGGTATTTCTCTACTGAAGTGCGAATAACTGTAGTTTCTGTCGACTTTGGTTACCGATGTCATGTTTACTACGTCAAATAGCAAATAAAATTGCCTTTTTCTCTGTGCACGATAAAGAGAGCCTCGAGTTTGCCGTAAAAACATTTTACACCACTTTGTTTCAATGCCTCACGTGCTCACCAGTAGCTTTGCTTCATGGTTATTGGCAGCGTGTATTTGTTCAGACACGTCTCTCATTTGACTACACCAATCAGGGCTAAGGTCGTTGTGACAGCTCTCGTCTGTGATTTGCCGGTGGAACCCCAAAACATAAGACAGATAAAACATCCGATCACTGGCGTTGAAGCAGAGTTGAAAATTACAAATCTTATGAGGATGTCCGACGTCCAGGGCAGTACAGTTGCAGATGTGCACGCACCGTTTTCTTAAGAGGACGCGGTACATAATTCAACTCTCTAAGCATTAATCTATAACTGTAGGATTCTTGAAGTCAATTTGCGAAAATTAAACAATAGCAATCCTAGACGATAGGTTTAGCCAAGGTTTTAAACAAAATTGTTTCCAGTGTTACGAACTTCTGAGACACAATCTCTGACGCCGGAACCTCGTGCATTTAACTGCAGCTCAAGAGATCGATCACGCGTAACGAATGAGTAATTCTGGATAAATTTTTACTCATAAAGTTGGAAAAAACCTTTATCTAGGATTGTCATTGAGTATTTTATCCACATTGGCTTCGAAAATAGCGTAGAAATCAATTGATGTTTTCAACGTTTATTTATCTACCGCACACTCTTAACTGTTAAACCACGTAATTGCATTTTTTGAAGATTGGACTTTTTAGCACTTTCTAAGCCATCTTCATAAGGTTTTTCCAAAGAAATATTCTTAAATGTAAATAGAAGAATTATATTTTGTTAATGATACACAAAATTATGTAATTTTTTTTTTCAGTGCGAGGGCAATCGGATAGTTTTTCTCTCCTCTTTTTATAATATGTGAGAAATTGAGTTACGACGTTTTAAAATGAAGCTGACGAAACGGTAGTGAAACTAAATGAAGCGAAAAAATTTTAGCCACAGATTCATGGCTTTAAATATTTGTAATTTGTGTTATTTACAATTGAAGGTCTGCGAAACTAATGTGTATAAGTGCATTTTCATTAAACATGAGATTGATGCATATTTTAGTAGTTCAAATGTAAACAATAATTTTGTGGCCGAGAAGTGTATGTGACACAGTCTCGTGGGTCTTAATTTGGTAGTGTTTTACAAAAACAACTGTCATAAAATATGCTGTCAGAAGCGAATATGTTATTAATGTCTCTTATGCCTAGAGCCCACGATTTTTCGCAAAAAGAATTCTGCAACAATTTTTTCAATGTATTGTGTGCACATGTGCAGCCTTGCTTCATGGTCAGTGATTGGCTGTTTATAACTCTCAGCGTCTAGGGTTCTACCCGTGTGGTGTCACAGTAACCTTTTTCCTGTTGCCACAGTCAAATGAGCCTCGTCTGTGTAATAATACACTGAAAAAATTGTATAGTTGGAGGTACCATACTTGTGTTAAAATAGGGTCAACAAAATTGTTTGGTTGTCGGTACTACTCTGGACAGTTCCTTCAACAATCTGTTTTGTAGAAGAAACAAAGAGTCTTGTTGTTTTTACAAACTATATGGTAACTTCTACAAAACAGTTAGTTAAAGCTAAATTGTTTTCCTGTCTCTATTTTAAAGGAAGTTTAAAAGAAGTATAGTACCTGCAACTATACTCTTTCTTCAGTGTACATTCTGCCAATAACCACGAAGCACAGCTTCAAATGTGCACATAAGGCATTGAAACAAACTTTTGTGGAATTATTTTCGCGAAACTTCCTGGGCTCTTTGGCTTCTGAGCCCTTCAACTTGTAAACTGTCCGCTGTGTTATGCCCAATGAATCGCTCTGGCTGATCGTCGCGGCATTCGCAGAGACATTTTACGATCATCATAGACATATATCACTTATGCAGAAATCAGAAAGCTGGGGTGCAAAACATAGTAGTGTTATAATCGAGGTATGCACGACATAGCCCACGTCTATAAGCGAGTTATTGTTTATTTAGATACAGGATGTGTGTAGAACGATAAAGCCATTCGGGATTAAGTGAGCACTAAAAATGTATCCTTCGGTATATATTACTAACCGTTATTGCACATACGGCTGGCAACGATTTAACCGAATGTAGTTTAGTGATTTTCTATTTCTATACAACAGTACTAAAATAAAATCAATTGAAAATAGACTTATTTGAATTTTATATAAACACATTTTTATGAAGCTGTACAAGTCCCTACCTATCAATGTACAATTTATCTTACACGCGCAAATATCACGTGACATGTCCAGAGAGGTTAGGCATTTCATGTCGTTAGCCGTTACGTGCCGAAAGATACGAATTGGCTGAAAATAGAAACTTATCCCGAACCTTCTATAGAATGTTTTCTCTCTGTGAAGGCTAGATCGTGTAACATTATATACCTCGGCATGCACGGAACAATCGTTTAAGGACGGAAATTGTGGAAAGAAACGAAAATATCGGAAAGCAATTCTTGAAGGAGACGGAGCTCAGAAACATAACAAGGCCATCCATTATTCATAAATTTTTAACTTCTTTCGGTTTCCTCTGGTTGGTTCGCCGCAGGGGTCAAAAACTCGCGTGCGCAATATAAAAAATGAACTATGTACATATTAAGGTCCACATCGCCGGGAAACTTGTTATGTTATTTTAGAGGGTAGTGAATACGTTAATTGTTTTCATACTTACATTTGTTTCAATGCATGAAAAATGCATAGGTGTGAATATTTTTATTTTACTCATGGATAATATTAATATTAAAAACGAATTTTACATAACCTAAGTTTATTTATTTACGGCTTAGTTACAGTAGCGAAGTTAAGGCACCAGCCTTTTCTTACACTAGACCAATATTACATTGTTAGTACATTGACAAATACAAAATTACATACTAACTACGTACAAAATAAATATAAACTACATCACTAAGCCACAGATACCAGATACACAAGAATAGGAAACAGTAAATGCTGTTTTAGATAAGTACAAAAAGGTTTAAGAAAAAAAGTAATTAATAATTTAACAAATTTAAGCCAAGGAGAAAAAAACTCAGACATTACAGATATAAGTTCAAAATAATAATTTATAAATATAAATACAAATAAGTTATTTCCAGCATTTTTTTAAATTTGATTCCTGACATAAATATGAATTTACATTCAGTTATAGACACGTAATATTCATTTAATAGATCTCTGGAAGTTAGTTCGGGCAAAAACACTTTGCTTTATTATACCCTACTCGTCGATATAATCGCTCCTACTTTTATCAAGATCAATTACCAACAAGTGCCTTATTTGACATAATGGAACTACCAAGAGAACTGCAGGAAACGGCAAGATCATCAGAAAAATCTCGAGCCCAGCACGTGCTTACGCAGTACGATGAAAACGTTCTTTTCCTCCCTTCACATCCATCATATTCCCACTTAGATCAGTAATCTCCTCTTATAGCAAACTAACATTGCATTGGGTAACATACCGGTACAGCACCTGGGACTTAAGATTGCTCTGCACAGAAAAATTCGTCATTTTTAAGTGTGCCTACTGTCCAACTCTTACACATTATATCAAAAGTAATTTCCCACAAATAAAATATTTTTCTGTTCCATAGTTTTGTACAAGCTCATGTTAAAGTATACGGTTCGACGATTTTCTGTAACTACTCAAAGTTAACACCATTAACACGAAACAAATTAAATAATTTAGAGTGGAAGTAATTAAATTAAGCTGCAAAATGGCACTTTTGGTATTTTACATAAAAATTACTTTTTAAAATATACATGAACTTATAGACATGCACAATTTAGATGCATTCAAGAATTTTTTTAATACAAACAAATTTTACATGAAACTTCAAAGGTTTCATTCTGCAGATTAATGCATTTACTTCCGTTCTAAATTATTTCATACGTTCTGTTTGAATAGTTTTTTACTTAGGGTAAGTAGCGAAAATACTGTAGTCAAATCGCTTCTGAGACAGGTGTTTCTACGTAAACTATGGAACCGAAAAATATTTAATTTGTAGGAAATTACTGTTAAGGGCTTGTTCCAGAGTTTTTTTCAGACTGGTGCCAATAACTCAAATATTTTTTAGCCAAAAGTTTTGAAAAAATTTGATTCAGTGTGCAATCACACGATGCACAATACTGTGGACGCGATTTTAAAATAATGTAGCATTCGCCAGCAAAAAAAATGATGATAATAATAATAATAATTTCCTTCGTTTTTGCTTATTTTCACAACGAAAAACGTGGTACTTTTGGTAATTAAATCTAAAAAAAAAAAAAACGTTCAGTATAATTGTACAAACAAATTCAGCTACAAATTATAACATACAAGTGTGAAAACTGTGCAGCGAAATTTTGATATGAGTATTAGGTAGCAATTAAAAAAAAAATATTTTCAAAATCACTGCAAAACTCCGTAACAAGGCCTTAATGTACTATGTAAGAGCTGCACAGAGTCTGGTACAATTATAAAATTGCAAATATTTAAGCTGGATTCACAACCACCATTTAGCGTACGCACGTACGTACGTGTAAAAGTAGAAACACCAGGTTTGTGTGCTAGCATTCACAACCTCGCGTAGCGTGCGTATATGCAGTTCACTATAAACTGAACACTCAGTAGAACTTGTAATTAATTAAAAATATGTTTTGTTGAACCAATATATGTTAACTTTTGATTGTGTTGAAATATTTACTCTGGTTTTTAGTTACAGGGAAGATTCCATATTAAAAGTAGTAAAGATAACAGCAAAACTACCGAAATAAAACTTAATGCACTGCTCACTTTATCGTGAACGGCCTATACGTACGTAGCAGAGTTGATCAACTTTCCACTTCGTACGTACGCTAAGTGGTGGTTGTGAATGCAGCATGTGCAAGCCTAAGAATCAATTAAATATTCATTTATATTGAGAAATAATTTATCTTGTCGTCTAAATTATTTTATTCACCGCGTAAAGTCAAAATAAATTACGATCATCTATTACTGATATTTTGTTATGACATAAACAATTTCCGCCCATGTCTAGATTAAATTTTGTTGTGAATCCAATTTCGTACGTGCGTGTGTTCGTACGTACGTTAAGTGTGGTTGTGGATCCGGCATTAGGGGCAGATAACAGTTGAGGGAACTTGAAACTTACACTGCGAACAAGGCAAATTATTTTGTTTCTTGCCGACGTGTATATAATCACGTGCGTGAAACCAGCGAAACTTTTATAGGCCATTCGTTGCAATGTATTGAATGTTTATTACTGCTTCATGTCCTTGATATAATTAGCAAGTTTGGGGAGGCAAGAGTACGGAAATGGCCAGTATCTGTATGTAGAAACCGTGATTACGAGAAACCTGGACCATGATGAGCCGTTCGGGAATGGAACATAGTAAAAACGTTTTCTTTAAAACAAAGAAAAAATTTTATTTTAGGACAGTTAGCTTGCGGAGGAGAAATCTTCACTCCAACAAAAAAAATTGGAAAACATATGTTTGGTCTTACTAAAATTTTTCTTTAGTAATTTTTTTTCAAACAACGAAAGTTTCTTTTTAGCCAACATAATACTGTTGTTGGAAATACCACAACTTACTTTGCCATAGTAATTTATAATAAACTACGTAGATAGCGAAACAATTTTTGGTACCATAAACGTAACATTAAAACAAAAATGTTCTTTGCGGCAAAGTCTCTTTTCGGGTATCATATTTTAACGATTTATTTTTTACAGCAACAATGATTTTGTCCTGGCGAAGGAAGAGTTTTATAATGTGTCCTGTTTATCTGGAGAGAGAGACGAATGTTTTACCAGTGACCTATCTGGATCAGTTCAAGTCCGCATATGATTACTGTCACAAGAGGCAAGACAAACATAAACGAGAATGAACAGAGAAAAAATTGGTACATTTAACCAAATATACTTTTGTATACGGCGATACAAATGCGTATTTCATCCAACAAAATATTTGTCGACCAAACGATACATAAAACGCCTTAAATATTGGATTTGATATTCTAATGAAAAGTATATTAATTTGGACTAAGCCCTCTTATTGAGAGAAACAAATCTGCAAAGCAACCAAAATTTTAGTTGGTTCAAGTTGTATGCACTTATTTTATATACAAACTTATAAATGGTTGAATGTACTAAACCTCTTTTCCTGTGTAACTGCTAACCGAGATTAACGTCGAAGAGCTATGACGATATAAGGTCGAAGGACTGAATGTGGGAAAAAAAAACAGAATAAATTACTACTTATTTATTCTGTGATAAAACTCTGGGATAAACAGAAATTATTAACGGTATTTTGCCACCTTGAATTTCGCAGTTGGATACATGAGAGGATCAAACCCTTTAACAGCGAGAATCCAACTTAAATAAACGTTCTATCGTGTTATTTCTAAAAGAATGGCGTCGAGAGTTGACAAAATATCATTTAATTCAAGGACAATAATTCATTACACTTATCTACCACATATATTAGGCCGTACATTAACCATACATTAACTACTACGCTAGCATAGAAAACAGACTCACCGGACAAACATAAACACCACTACGTGGAATTGCAGTAGATACGTTTACGTATTTCTCCAATAAGTACAAAGCATAGCGAGCACAAATACATTTCGTAGTAGTTATAAAACTCTTGGCACGAAGAATCGGAAAATTTAAATCATTAACTTGAAGGTATGATTTCAAATTTGTGCAGCGGGTTACAATTAGTATTTTTCACGAAACTAATTAACGATCATTACATTCGTACTCCTACGAAATTAACACACAAAAAAAATATTTTGAGGCAGCGAAAAAGAATTTTGTGGGTATCTACCCTGCAAATATGCTTGCACTAAACACATAGACATTTCTGCTGTGTAATGTAAAAAATTAGTGGCCACCAAAAAATAATTTTGTGTTTGCCACGAAACTATCTAAAAGGGAGGAGCTCCTACATAATTTTACTTTTAGAGAACACTTCAAACTATGACGTTTGGAGTATGAAAATTCACCAGGCATATTAGTAAATGGTTTTCACGCCTCTCAAATTGGCTAAAAAACTGTTTTTACAGAGCTGTGTCTGAGATAAGACCATCCGTATTCGAAAACACAAAGATAGAAACGTGCATTAGACATACTTCTCAAAAATACAATTATATATCATCACTTCGCCGGTCAGTGTCACCCTTATCATTACATCAATTTTGCGTCTCTCACACACATAAACGCAACCAATCTGGGGATTTCGAGTTTCACTGTCCTGGCGTGAGTTATCATAAAATTATGACATTTGTGTTACTAAAGCAAATAATTACATTCACAGTTACAAAAAAATTGTATGAAATTGGTGTTACATTATTAAGGACGTTGGACAAGTAAAAATTCAAAATTTTATATTTGTGCCAAACACTGTTAAACTTTTATACATCAGACATGTCATTTCCCCGAATAAAACATTAGGGCCCATAGTTTTAGCATAATCACCTATCAAAGTCACAAAATGTCAGTTGCGATGTAGCCAAAATAATATAAAAATAATTAACTTGCAAGATAATTCAAATTTATACTTAATGATGTGAGCTACTTCAAGACACTTTTGTAAACACAAAGCGATGTATTTTTGTATTATTTAAAAATTTATGAAAAGTAGTACATTTTTGCATAACTTTGATATTCGGCTACTACAGAATTTTTCAAAACTAACTTATGTGAAACATGTCATGAAATGCATTGGTACACTGACTTACAGTTCCCATAATTTTGAATTCATTAGTTAATTACTTTTTTGATTTTGGCTGCACCGCAATTGCCATTTTGTGACTTTGATGAGTGATTATGCAAAAACTACTGGGCCTATTTTTTTTTATTTGGGGAAATGACGTGTTATCTGATGTGCAAAAGTTGAACAGTGTTTGGCACAAAATTTTACGGGTCCAACGTCCTTAAGGCTGTTCAAGTGGGGAAAAACATAATTTTTTATTTGAATCAAATTGTGTTGGTTTTGTACACATTACTTGAGAGTACATATACTTCTAACGGAAAAAAATTAGCTCATCTAGTTTTCCCGTGATGGCACTTCAAAGTCAAAATTTGCATATTTTTACTTAATACAAAACTTGATAACCAGTTAACATAATAAAATGGAAAAAATCACATCGAAACTGCGTGTTACTGTCTATGGTTTGTAGCATATAAAACCCGTTACAAAAAAATGTTTATGTTAAATAAGAAATTTCAAAATTTGAAATTTTTTTGGTACATTTAGAAATTTATTTTAAACACAAAAATATTTTATAATGGGTTTGTATATGATTCAAGCCGTAGACGGTGGCGTGTAGTTTTGATGAGATTTTTTCCATTTCATTATACGTACTGATTTTCAAATTTTGTATGAAGTAAAAATATGCAAATTTTGACTTTGAAGTGACATTACGGGAAAACTGGAAGAGCTATTTTTTTTTTTTCGTTAGAGGTTAATGTACTCTTAATGTCTACAAAACTAACACTATTTTATACAAATATAAAATTATGAATTTTTCCCCACTTGAACGCCCTTGAGGTGGCCGTCTTACCAGACTGCAGAGCGGTTGGCAGAGATTCGTTCATTAGAAGATTATTCGTAATCTTCTTAATGAGGGATGACTGCTTAGAAAGAACATTCCAAAATCGTTCAATGTGTGCATACCCATGTCAGTTTCACCTCAGCTGATTAAGAGCGCGTGGTAGATAAATAAGCGCTGAGTATTACAATTGAGATCTACACTTTTTTAAAGTCAATATAGAAAAACTGCACATCTGCAATCCTTGATAATTATATTTGTCAACTTTATGAGCAAACATTTACCCAGAATGATGCATTTGCTAAGAGTGATGTCTTGCGCCGCAATTAAATGTACGTGATTTCGGCGTCAGAGATTGTTCTTCAGATATTCATTACTCGAGAAAAATGTTTCTTCAGATAGTTGGCAAAAACTATTGTCTAGGATTGTTGTTTTTTTTATTTTAGCAAATTGGCTTCGAGAAACCTACAATTCTAAACGGATGCTTTCTAGCGCGGAATTATATACCACACACTCTTAAGGGGGATTCTTAAACAACTTTATTGTATTTCCAGTTTTTGAGCCATTACGTTTATTCAAATTGTGTCACTTAAATTTTCTCTTCGACAAGCATAGGATATATTGTTGGTAAACTGCTCGACGTATATAATATGGAATCATTCATTAATTCGTCACGCAGAATCATTGCAAGAGAACTCTTTAAACTTAACCTATAATTTTCTTGTAACGATACTGCGTGGCAAATTAATGAAATATTCCATTACTATTTATGACAAGCTTTGTTCGAAGAGAAAATTTTGATAATTCAATTTGAATAAATGTTATTGCTCAAAAACTGTAAGTACAATAAAATTGTCTAGCGCTCCCCCTTAAAGCATATTTTATCGCTGTCGAAAATTACGAAAATGTGTTTGTTTATGGTCCTTTCAAGATATTAAAATATTGGCGCAGAATCTTTTAAAATATATAGACTTGAACAGTGCTTCTGTATCTTTAATGTTACGTCATAATGTGATAGGGTCACCACTGAATATCTCATAATAATAGAGACGAGTTGTCAGCGAGAAGACAGCACGGCAGTTCAGTGACTTGCGTCCAGAGGCTAGTGTGAGGTGTGATGGCCGTGCTGTGTCGCCCTTACCGATTCCGCTCTTCTGGGCCTCGGCAGTACAAAACACGACCATCTAGTCAGCCAACTTAAACCACGTTCATGTTAAAAGGGTGCTTTAGAAGATCGGGAGGTCAAGAATAAATATAACAAAAATACATGGCATTGTATCCGTAAGCCTAGTTTACACCAACGATAACATTGCTGATAACACGTGTTTTCAACAAAGTTGTTAACAATGTTGTAAAAATGCTTGAAAACTGTTGACATCATTTTATCAACATTGTTGCCAACACTTTGTTATTGGGTCAGACCATTCGACTCCCACCAAGGCGATCCGGGTTCGATTCCCGGCGGGGTCGGTCTCCGGATTTTCGCATGTAGGAATCGTGCCGGACGATTCCGTTGGTAGGCGGGTTTTCTCGGGGATGTCCCGTTTCCTCCGCTCTTTCATTCTGGTGCTGCTCCATTCTCACCTCATATCACCCCTCACCAGCGCTAAAGACCTCAATGTTAAGCGCTGACCAATATCACTCACTCTCTCTCTCTCATTCAACACTCTGAGGTGTTAACATTTGTTACAAACATATTGTTGAAAACTTTGCGGTCTATATCAAAGGATGTTGGTAACAAACTAGCAATGTTACCAGCAATGTTGTAAGCATTTTTGTCAATATTGCAATTAACTTTCGTTCCTCATTCTCACAACTTTGTTAGTAACGTTGGTATTTTCAGCAATGTTAATAACACATTTGCTATGAACATTTAGTGTGCTATAGCTTAGAATTTGTTGATAATATGTTTGTAACTTTGTTATTGTTATTGTTTCGGTGTAAATTGAGCTTCAGGCACGTTCTGGGCACGGTAAATGCTATTCAAAATAGTTATTAATTTAACCTCTTTATCTGTATTAACTAGTACCGGTAGTAGAATGATATGTGTTATATAAAATAAAAGTAAAAGACCAGCTATCTGAAATTTTCTACTATAATGTAGAAATACTATAATATTATCTCCACGGTAAAGTATACAAACCAGGCAATAGCAACTTCAAAATTTAATCCACAATTGTTGAAATTTTGGTGTACACCCCTCGAGGCACGAACACTATGTTAGTGTTTTATTTTAATATTTTACGTTAATAATAAAACAAGCTAAGTCTGCTAGTGCAAAAATAATATATATATAATTATATAATATATTATTGCAATAAATATGTAAATTCAATTGAATTTTTATTACAATACGATGAATTCTATTAGGTTTTAAGATTTATTATTGTGTTCATAATAGGGGTATATATATATATATCTGTGTGTGTGTGTGTGTGAAATATTATGTATTTATGCAGTCTGTGCACATTTTAAAGAACAAATAACTTTCTGTGAAAATACATGTGGTTTTTGGGGTTCCTTTGACTATACCGTTTGCAACAGTTAAATTTATTTACAAAGTTTTCTAGAGACAGTGTCCGAAAATTCACCGATTACTGTTTATGTGCACATCCACAATAACAAACGAAATTCGATATTGTTTAAACGGTAGATATAGCGACCGACTCAAATAGACTCTAATAAAAACGAAAATTTTCAAAGTCCGTTGTACAGCAATGATGAATTTTCGAATACTCGGATTGTGGACGGTGTTCGAGCTGGCAGGAGTGTTACAACCCTTGTGTCGTGGTTTCAGGTGAGTGTGTCGAACGCACGGGAGGTGACCTTGAGGAATATGACGAGGAACCAAACCGGCTTCTACAAGTGCGAAGTGAGTGCCGATGCGCCGTCCTTCCACACAGAGATACGCTCCGCCCTTATGATTATCACAGGTATAGTCACTCTACTCCACTGGTGACCATATACTCGCCTTGCTTGCTGAAGTGTGTATGGATAAACGCACCTTCACAATGAAGTTAACTATGAGCCTGCTAATTTAACTGTGCGCTAACTTAAAAAAACCTTGGATTTGTTTGACATGTCACAGTGAAGTTAATAAATTAAGTTCAGGTACAAGGGCTACCAATTGGATTCGAGGATTCTACATATTCACCTAGATTGTTATGTAATCGTACTGTTAATGTAAACTGTAAATTGTATAGTTAAATGTGGAATAACTATTTGTAGTTATGCTAACTGATGTTCAAGTGAGTCATTAATGTTAACTTATCTGGATAACTATTTAGTTCTAGTTTGATATTTCGTATGTTGGCAATAAAAGTAATCATTTTGTGGGACTATGAATGTTGTAATCACACGCAATATTTACGTCAAACGATGTTATTTGTACCGTAAGATATTTATGCAAGTGGTAACGTAAATTAATTAGAAACTTATTCACAAGTGCCTGTTCCAGTACGTGGAAAACATTGTCAAATATATTATCTATGTACTTTCCTTACTTTTTAAGGTGGTAACATATATCTTACCGACTTGTTTATTTTCAGCATTACACGTACTTTATTTAAGAGTAATTCTGTTGGGATTCGCTTAATGTAGTAAGATGAGAGGACTTTACTTTTAGTTTATAGTCTTTCGTCAGACTGTTAATGCACTCTTTCTTAATATGTTTGCTGTCTACAAATCGCACCTACCTTAGTGAATTTAAACTTGCAAACTTTTAGTTAAATTTATTGCAGAGGCCTTGTGCGAATGCTGTGTTTATTAGCAACACATTAGCTATGAATAGAGATGATGGTTTATCGCGGGAAAACTTGACTATTTGCTAGACTTCAACATACGCTCAGCTTATGAAAAGATAACTGGCTTTCGCTTGTACGTGGAGCTGTTGCCCCAATTTGACTAAGCCAATAAGAATCCTGCTATTGTAATATTTGATGCCTGTTATTGGTCTGCAGACAGCTATGGTGTGTCAGTGGTTTCAAGGCTATGTTGGTGCAAAAAATTTTCGCGA
>PNEQ01010763.1:0-36667 GCA_003012365.1 Medauroidea extradentata
TCTTGTTATTTCTTTTATTTTCTGTTTGTTCCTTGTTTTTTATCTGACCAGATTCCAGTTTTGGAATTTCATGTTGTGTATGTATCCTGATGACTAAAGCATACTCTGCTTATTTATGTTTTCTTGTATTATTTTTTTAGTTTCCTTTTAACAGTCATATATTTCGCAATGGAGTATGTCCAAGTAAATAAATCCAGTCTTGTACGCCTATTGCCTTGTTTCTGATCTTCACTTTGAAATTTGACCCAGGCTTTATATAAATAACTTGTAGTATTTAGGAAGTTCGAGTAGTAACAAAACACATTGAGTTTTACTCAGGAAAATAAAGAAATCTATTAATGACATATATTTTACTAATTGAAATTTCATTTGGAAAGTAATATTTTGAAATGCGTTAGACTCGAGCAATAAATAAAGATATTGTTTTATTACCACAACAGGAACCCGATCAGCACCGGAGGAAATAATATCATGTTATCAACGGTTTCATGAATTATGTGTCAGTTAAAATAAACACGGAGACTGCTTATTGTCGATAATTTACTTACCAACGATTAATTTGGATGGCATTTAATTTATGCGTGTAAATAATACATGGAACGTCAGTGACATTAAAATATATATTTACTGTATCGTAAAATAACGCTTATTCCCAGCTTTTAATATAAATCATTTCAGAAACCTCAGTTCTTCGATGCTCTACTTGAAATTTTTCCACTGATTGTGTTGAGCTTTACGCGAATTTGTACTCACGTTCTAGCTGCTTGGAACAAAACAGCATCAATGAGAAAATGTAGCTCACATATTTTGGAGTATAATGGAGTATATTAAAGCTTTAGACTACTAGAAAACCTATTCATCCCATCTGCACCAAGACATGACGTTACTAAAGAAGTTAAACTGTAATGGTTTTTACAGCTGATATTTGAGATATGCTATTTTTCGAATCAATCGCTGTTTATTTAAACCAGCGTAAACTTCTAGTATTTACAATTTAACCCGTTACTTTAATAATTGAGATTTAATAGATGCTCTAAAATATTAACCTGGGTATGTTCCTCATTCCAGGTTCCTCATAGGCTAGTTCGTGATGCAGTAAATTACAAGTAACTTATCACAGCCAAAGTAATAATAAATGATAATTTTGTACTGGAGAAAATACTGCGAATTTCGCAATTAACGCGTACTTTCTGTTTACTTACTACAGGAGAAACAAAATGGATTTTAAATGTCCGTAAATAATTTTGCCAATTCAGTATCTTTCTAATGAAAAAGCCTTGTCTATAATAAAATGACGTGCACCTGGAATCCATATCAATAGTTAATCGAATTGGCTTTCAGGTTAATATGCACATACAATCATCGTACTTTTGAAAAAAACTTTTGTTTTATTTTAGTTACAGTGATGTTTCTTGCTAAAAGCTACCCTTTAGTAAAAATATACTAAACGTTGTAACACAACAGCTAAAGCACAATATTAATATATTCTATTATATTTATTTTATTGATATATTCGTCTTAATTTTTATGTGGCGAAGTTAAGGCGAAGTCGCCTTTTCTTACACTTAACTACAGTATACATAATAAGAAAGGATTTTACAACGTAACAGGAGAATGAAAATAAGCATTAAATTTACATAGCTAAATTAATTAATAACATTGCAGAATTTAAATTCAAATTTATTAAGAAGAAAGAAGAAAAATATTAAATGACAATACAATAAAGAAAAAAAAACATTAACTATTACATTCACTCGACAATTCATGCATAGGTATATGTCTTAATCCACTGTTCACGCTATATAATGATCTTGTCTAAGAGAGTTCAGCACAGCTTTTTTGAAATTGAAAGACTGGGCATATTTCTGCCTCACTGAGTCTCCAAGTGCATTCCAAGAGCGAGCCGTGGCTACCTTAAATGTCTTGGAATAGGCGCTTGTGCGATGCCTAGGTATCAACAAGGCTAGGTTATCCTTCGAATGAGTACCAACATTGTGGCAGGAGAGAAAGTAAAATTTCTTATAGAGAAAACTTTATAGATGATCCTAATTATGTAAGGCTAAAATATCAGACAATACATATTTTCGTCTTTTTCATGACCATTATAATTTAACTGAGAAGAAAACATTATTATGTGCATTAAAGTCGCAACACCACATTAAGAACCTCTTAAGGAAAATTTTCATTTAGAGAACAAATCCAAAGCGTTTAGTTTTATTACAAATCTGAATCGAACATAATAGTTCCCAACTGGTAATTTTTATTGTGTAAGTAAGATTTTGTCTGTAACCAAAGCAAAAATTAATGCAACTCTTGGAGACCACAGACGTTTTCATAAGAAAAATAATTAAAAATTCTGCTTTGAGTTTAGAACCAAACCATACAGCTATCAGTTTTTAAATTCAACCAAGTTTTGTAATGCACAAGTGACTGAATAGAAATACATTTTTGTTCACTAACAAATCAATGAAAATCACTTACAGAAACCTTATAAAGCTTCGTAAGCCACGTAAGTTGCAGTAATTAGTAGACAAATTGCACCGTTTGGGTGCCTACAGCGTTCTCGTCGACGGTGCACAGTAGACCACGTGACTATTTGATGGCTCGGAAGGCTGTTGTTTAGTATAGCTATATTTCCTTGCTCTTACTCTATGCTTCCCCTTCTCCTCTTCCCTGCGCAGGCGCGTTAGCTAGACTCTGACCAGGTTGAACTAAGGTTCTTGTGTGGGCCGTCAGCTCACTTTCCTTCCTCTACTGGACGTGGGCACTGAGAATGTAGGTACTTCCGAGCTCCTAGTGTAGTGTGATAGGGTAGGTTGGGGACTTGTCCCTCCATGGCGAGCAAGGCGGCTGCCGTCATGTGTTGTGCTTAAATTAGTTTGTTTAATTCTTGTTATAATGTTTTTCTAAATTCCTTTTTCGGTCGCCGTCTGATGAAAAATTCTCTCTCTCGGTCTTAAAATGTTTTAGTAGGGTTTTGCTATGTTATTTGCTATTTGACTTTTCCACTTGGTATTTATTAGCTGTTGTGATTATTTGTCGCTTGATTGCCCGATGGATTTTCGGGCACACGTGTGATGCTTTATTAATTTCTAGCTTTGTAACACCAGATTTTGACATTATGGACCCCGCGGAAGTAACTACCTTTGTGATGTCACGTTTGGCGTGTCATGTTTTTCATGTGGTTAAATTCTAACTTGCCCAGATATTTCATTTTTTAAGCTGATTTACTTTGTTATCCTTGTAAGACTTATTAGTATTTCTTGTAATTTTTAAATAATAATTTTCCGTCATACAGATATTAATAATGTCCACTGTACCTGAATTGTATTTCTTTTCAATTGTTTAAAAATTTAAAATTGTAACTTTGTTTGTTGAACTATTAAATTTTGTTTGGATATATGTTTGAATTTGTAATATTTTTATAATCCGCAACACGCAGTATGTTACAAAATAACTCGAGAATAATTGTCCTAAAACATATCGTCTGCAGCATTACTACCCATACGTGAATCCTATAAAATGCAATCTAGATCAAGGGCACTGCAGTTAATTTCAACAAATTTGCTTGCACAATAACATCTGAAAAACTCTTTGCAGGAGCATTCTAAGGGTACGGCGTAGGTGGTATGTCATTCCTTAACAATTGTAACCACAAATTGGATAACAAATACGATCAGTGTATACGTTTCTACATAGTAAAAGACTTAACAAACAATAAATTGAAATGTTGCTGACAGAGACATCAGCGAATTGTACTCAGTAATCTAATCAGAAAAGCAATAATGACTACTATGTAGTGTTAGTAAAGTACACAAAACATGTGATAAAATGTCTAAGTTTTCAACATTTATTATCGTTTGCAAAAATTTTGTTTTACTTTAATTTCTATCAGTGCTTTTTCTACCTTCCCTATGTCTTCCTCCCTTTGGTAGTTCGTAGTTTAAAGACATTGTCATTAAGCCAAGTGTTTTCCTGAACACAAAAGTGCCGGTTACTCTTGTAATAACAATACATGGGGATAATTTGTGGTATATAATTACAAAGGTCGAACGCTAATGAGTACGTGTCTTTGGTATAAACATCACCAATCACAATAGCACTGGTTAACATGAAATTTCTTAAAACCATATAAACTATTTTCTGTTGCCTATACCGCACAAGTGGGCTCGGCTTATTAAAATACATCCCGTTTAAAAAATTACTATCTACTTATTGAACTTTTAACTATACTCCTTTATTTGCAATTATTTACGAATGGGTAAAGTCAAATAAATTTCTTTACGTTAACATGTTTTTCAACTAAAATATGTGTGTGTACAATACCACACTTCATGATTGGATGAGAGCTTTTATTAAAATGTATTTTAAAAAATTTGCTTTTAGAACCCCAAAATAATTCACATTTTGTTGATTAATGGGTGCTATACGTCCGTCATGTGACGAAAATGTTAACAATAATGAGTATTTTTGTGTATTTTGTTTTGACCTTTAATAATAAATCAATATGTAATTTTCTGTTATTCAGATTTTATCGTGATTCGAAACCGTATCAATTACAAAAATTGATATAATATTTTAATGAGCTTATATCATCCCAAATATTATTAGCACATTTACTATTGTTTTTAAATATAACATCATTGCAGTACGCAAGAAGCTTTTTATAAAATTAACTCGTTACCGAGTCATGAAATCTTTACACAAATTAGAAACAAAATCACTTCGTATTAATTAAAAAAGCTTTACATTTGAATTATCACATTAAAACGATGTCTTCAAAACGAGATAAAGGGATATAATCCATAATTATTTCAGAAAAAAACATGCTTTCAAGTAACCACTCTTTAAATACATATGAAAATGCGATCAAAAAATTCATAACGGTAAAACTTATTCCGCTACCTTTTCATGAAACAAATACGATGGCTAGATTAGCAGTCCGGTTAGCAAGACGATATTTAGAAGTGCAAATTTTTGCAAATGTTAAAGTGTAGGCCTATAGAATGTTTAGAAAAATTAAAATGTATAGAAAACATTATTTCGACGATTTTTTTGTTGAATCCTTACAAATTTACCACACAATGCGTGTACGAAATTGCTTATCGTTCTTTATAAAAAAAGTGTAGTCTCGAAAATTTTAAACATCAAAAGAAAGGAAATATAAGAAATGTGCACATCCATTGACAAACAAATGTGACTAAACATACCCTCGTAACTATAGAAGAATATCACTACTGCCATTCACATATTTAATTTTCCCTAAAGTACGTTTAAATCAATTAGAGATTCAGCCAGACAATTTTACTGAGGAGAATCAAGCAAGTTTCAGAAAAATTCGCTCATGAGCCGAACAAATATGGAATCTGAAGACAATGATAAAGTTCCACCGAAGTACTAAGACTAGACAACTTATACATCAGACTCTCACAAATACAACATTGGAAAAGAAATTTCTTGGGGAAATATCTCAATCTTTCGAAATACGTACTGGTGTTCAACAAAGAGATGGTAATTTCCCTATTATGTTCAATTGTGTTATTAATAAAGTGACCCTGGGATAGAAACAAAAACCATCAGAGACATTATAATTAGTTAGGAGGGGGGAACAAATACAATGTAAAATGCTGAGCGTCTGTTAATGACATAGCGGTCATTACGAAAATTGTGCAAGAAACAAAATGTGCTTTAGAATCAATGGTTCAGGACAGCTGCAAAAGTAGGACTCCAAATATAATGTGAGGGAACCCATTTGATCAGAAATTTCCTTCATATTCTTGGGAATACTTTGTTGAAATGAAAAAAAGGGAGATATGCTGAGGTGACTTTCTTTAAGTACCTTAGTGGAATCATATTACTGTCAGGATTAAACAGTAAAGCCAACTTAGAGAGAGCCATCAAACTACAGAAGTCATAGATATTAACATTGAATAAATACAACAAAAGAGTGGTATCACGTAATGGTTAAAAGTGTCACTATGTAAAAGTCTTATTTCCGGAAGCTATATACGCATCAGAAACAGCATCACTTAATTTACTCTAAAATTGCAGAGATTGAACGACTGAAACGAAAAATTCTTCGGGAAACTGTGAGGCAAAATACAGGTAAATTGAATTGGATCCAAAGAAGACCCACAAATACGAACTAACGGACCAATTCACTGACATCTTACGCAGTACTCGCCTGAAATTCATTGGATACATCCACCGAATCGACAACAGGCTTTCTATGAAATTGTTAATATAATAGACTCAAATATTTAACTTATTAGTTAGTTGGAATTAGCTAAGGGCATTTAAAATAATAAAACATTTAAGAAGACATCCAACTTAAACATACAGCTTTTGTACCATTATTTTCTAAACATAAATTTACAGGGAAACCGAAAATTAAATGTATTAAGAAATGATCAGACAAACGTGAAAAACAACAGATTTTAGGAAAATGAAAAAGTAAAGAACATAATAACAACGGACAAGTTCCAGCGCACATTTTAATCGGCAAAATGGGAGAAAATATTAGTAAACTATAAACCAATTTAGAATATTATGATTTGTTAGATAATTTTGTAAATGCGCGAACACTTTTTATTTTTATTAAAGAGTAAATTGTTGCTAAAATACACTTTAATTCTCACATAACATTACGCAAGTATTTAGGATTATTTTGGAAATACAAACCTAGTTTTAATTAAGACATTAATTACAAACGTTTTCATATATTTATTTCCTAGAAGGTCAGTGATAAACTGTTAGACCTAGGAAAATTTGAGTCACATTACGCTTTGCACCAAAAACGCTTGAATTAATTATATGTAATTTATCTATGTCGTACAAACAAGGAACAATTAAAAAAAATACTTAGCTTCTATAACAATTTAATAAACATAGAAGTAGCGAAAAATCAAATTTTGACAGTCTACACTTGTTTAAAACTTATAAAACCTGTCATTTAGATGCAAGAAAATGGTTAGAATAATTTTTTTTAGACTTTTTATACTTCAAAAAACACCTAAATGATTTTTATTTCTTGGAAATACTGTTTATCTATAGAAAAAACTAAGCCGTATAAACAAGACCTCATTTTGTTGTAAAATGCTAGGTGCAGCAACAAGGCAAATACCAACAAATGTATTTCGCATAGAAAGATTTCGTCCAGTCAATAAAGATTCGCACAAAAATGCTAATTTGTTAATACGGATTTCAAAATATTCCACATGACAGATCTAATTCTTTCAATACTAGAAGTGTATAAAACATTATTAAACTTAATTTAAACATAGATGGACAAGATCAAAGAAAGACCCAACAGTGAGAATAGCACAGCTCGTGGTTGAAAATTCGTAATACTGAAAGAAGAGTCAAGAGTGTATGCATCAACAACAGTTGTGAGGGCGTCGCTTATTTATTTAGTTACTAGCACAAATGCAGTATTTTATTTTGTTCTCCAATTAAGTTTAGCCACGTAAAACAATTAAGATATAACTGCAAGTATTGTTTGGGAGTTACGTCCTTAGGGAGAATACTGTGGGTATTTTGTTAATACCACTAAAGCCATCACTTGAATTTATTTTTCTTTATGGCTCTCGATGGCTCCCACTCAGTCATATAAAATCAAAGAACACCACCAGTTGTTTATTAGTGCAATGAACCAGCACCTTAACAGTTCTTTTCTGTATACAATTCAATTATTTTGCAATAGAAGCCATTAATATTGACTTATCTAAAATTATTGTTATTTCCTGCGTAAGAATGTCCAACTCTGTATTCAGTTCTAATAAAAAAGGACCTGATAAATTCGTGTTTTCATTTGGGCACAAACTAGAAACACCACAAAGAAACTGTAAAACCGTGTTACTTTCACAAAGACACTGGTATTACTATTACACCCCACGAAAACCATTGAGCAACGTGGTATCACTCAGCTAGCGAACTGCGAATACACTCAAGAACACAAATATTTCTGAAAGCTGTTCTACAGTGTCAGTTGGCCAGCGAATTTTACATGTCTCTGCTGACGTAGTTCACGAGCTGTCTCAAAGTAAGTGTTTTTACAAATGTGATGTACTGAAAATGCTTGTATTATTCAGACATTTTTAGAAATTATTCAGTGTTATAACATGCAATCCGGATGCAACATGCAAGGACATTAGCAAATTTGTTTTTAAATGTATAAATAACAATAAAAACAATACTTTCTATTACACGCAAAAGCTGCTATTGACATACTGTAAATACTGTGGAATCTTTTTACATTCGACTACTGCCAAGAGTTACACAAATAAACCGCCAAAATATGTTAAAATATTAAACTCTGTTTTGGCGTCTTGAAAATTTAACTATAAGCCCAAACCAGCCAGAGGTTAAAAATTCTGGAACAGCAAATGAGTATTCTGGTATATATTAAACTAGCAGTCTTCTGCAGCTTTGCTTGTGAATATGATTCATAACTGATAATATTTACTTTAATTGAAAAACCATATTGTACACCAGTACTTCAGTCATCAAGTGTTAGAATGACAAAGCTGTTATTTGAGCTAACTCTGCAGCAGAATAAGTAGCTATAGCTGTCCACGCGAATAGCAGCCTTAAGTTTGTCCCTGCCACTAACAGCGACTTCGCCTGGGCCTTATTTATAGCACTGCAAAGTTGACGTTGTGGGATAGTTATAGACTGGTAAATGTTAGCGGTTAATCAAATGAAAAACGTCGGATTTACATTGTGCACAACAATTGGTGATGATGGCCTCAATTACGTATTTTCAAAATGTTAACTTGTAGTTTAATGCCATTCGAAGGATTTGGTGGGAAAATGATTCGCGGAAACTTATTTGGTGCCCCAACCTTGAGATAAGTGAGATTATACGCGTGAGCCTATGCTGTCAAGAAATCTAAGTGGAAAGTGAACTGCATAGTCTATTTAACCCCTTTTAAATGACTTAATGCAAATTGCACTAATTCAATCTGCCTTGCAGTTTTTGTGTGTCGGGATTGAACTTTCGCATGCTTTTAACGGAATTCGAGCCCAGAACCTCGGAATGTAGACCTGAGCTACAAACAACTGCGTCACGCTACGTCGAAATATTTCATGAACACTAATTTAATTCAAAAATAAAATATTCATGCCTTGGGCTTATATGGGTTGTAAAACACCACGTCTCGATAGGTTACTGTAGAGTGAGACTCCTGTATATTTCATTTCTCGCTGGTACCGAACTTGCTTATCGGATTGTCTGCCTTAAAAGTTTACAAACTTAGTTTTATTCTTAATGTATCAGTAACCTTATAACGTAATTAAACTTACATGTATGAGTTTTTAAATACTTACGCATGCATCGCTCTGACGCGAACTACACCTCAAAATCTCTACTGGTTAGATAGATATTATGGTTTGATGAAAAACAAATTTTGTGCTTTTTCACCCTTTTGGGTGTCCAATTTCGAAATATTTTGATTTCCCATAGACATTTGTATAAGTATCCAATTGAAGTGCAAATCACCTGTTCAGTCGAATCAAATTCGATCATTCATTAAATAACATATATTACACCTTCACAGTGTTGAGCGTTCAAATTTCAGAAAATCTTAAAACCGTTTTGCGACCATTTCTGTAATCATCATCCTGAAGCAAACATTGACTGTAAATCTTGACGGGTTCAATAGATATCGTGGATAGAACATATTACAGGTACTTTCACTTCCTAAGAAAGTGAATTTCAGAAAACCTTTGAATCACGTTTCAGAACACTTTATTGGCGACTCGTGGACGTGAAATACACGAAAATAGCCTGCTGGGCTTAAGATAATCCGAGGATTCATTGAGAACACATTTCGCCACATTTTCACCTCTTTAGGTGCCGAATTTCGAAAATTCGTGACATTTATTTTTAGGTATTTGAGATAGCATCAATCTTAAATTAAAAATGACGTCCCTATATAAAAAGAAAATGTTGTCTATATAATTATATCGATTGTGAATCGAAAATATGTTTTACCATTTCATTAATTTTTGGGACCAAATTCGGAAAAACATATTTAAATGATATTTAGATACCTCGATTGATTCGATAGATATGGAGGAATAATCGAAAACACATTTCACTTTTTTTCACCCCCTTAATTATCAAATTTCGAAACTTGTTTCAGTCCTTAGTTAGTCATTTGTATTCGTAACCCATTGAAGAAAAAATCACGACGATATTCCATTATTCTTTTGTGATATAGACGATTCATAAAAACACTTTTGGCCCTTTTTACTTTCGGAGGTTGAATTTTAAAAAATTGTTAAATAAAATTTTGGGTATTTACGTAAGAAAACATTTTGAATAGAATACGAACTCTCTATACCCAAGAATTTGACAGATCTCGATAGTTAATCGTAAACACATTTAAGGTTATTCACAACCTTAAATATTTAACTTCTAAACATCCTTAAATTGGCTAATATGAATATTTATGTGTGTCCTATTAAAGTAAAACGACGATGATAGGCCATCGGGTTCGAATTATATCGACGTTTCTCCGGAAACACATTTCACCCCTGTTCACCCCCTTAGAGGTCGTATTTCGAAAAATCCTCTCTTAGAGTCGCCTATGACCTGAGGGGAACCCACAAAAAAATTTCACTACTCTGCGTCCAGTGGTTTGTGTTGCAGTTTGATATACCAGTCAGTCAGTGTTATCTTTTATATATAGAGCTAGTGAATTATTATCTAATCAAGTTAATAACAACACGTTCTCAGTGAAATATAATATGGCATCGTATTTGTATTGCACAATTAATTTCATTAAATTGTGTGAAGAGCTGTGAGTACCTCGTAGATAGCCAGAAATATCTTTTTATATAAAGTTATAAAAGAGCAAACGAGAAAATTGAAAATTCTTTCGTTTGAACCTATTCTTCAAGTTATTACATTAAATTATTTAATTGAACTGTTATATTCAGCAACATATTTCCTTTTACAAAATATAAAATAATAATAATTTTTATATGATCAATATTCTAACATTTGGGTACCCAATTTTTTGAGAAACTATTTGGCTAATAAATAATATGCACCTTACATCCATTTTCATAAAAATAACTTACTTAATTAAATACTACAGGGATTCTCTTTCGTTAGATAGCTACGCAATACACTAATTTTTCAACGCCCTGACATGACGTAAATATTCTCCAGAAATATAAAGGAGAGCAAATCACAGGTTTGTAAATATTTAACTATTTTAAATGAACTTAATTTGCTACCAAGGAAATAAAACTTGATAAGGCCAAAAAAATTTCACTCCTATTGTGTCTAATAAATGAAAAGTTTATAACAGAAGAAAATTACCAACATTGAATTCAAACATAATATACAATTAAATTATACTAAATTGGTTGACGCATCTTACCTAAACTTCGATACTTAATATTATATTTCAACAATAGTTAATAAAGGGATAGTGGAAGACAATTTATGAAGATTCGTTGCCCCAAATAATAGCAAAATTTATTTAGTATTATATTCAGGCAACAAGGTTTTTTGGCAAAGTAATTTTCTGTTATCAAATGTAGCGAGTGAACAGTAATATAAATATGTTGTTCGTAAAATAAATCACGTAAAACTTATATATATATACACGAAGCATTTAACTGCAAGCTCGAAAAACACACTTAACTACAAACTAAAAAACGAGAAAAAGCTACAGAGGTGTTCGAACCACAAGGTAGTTACAGCCTGAACTTAAAAACGTAACCGTACCAAATTGCATAAACCCTGAAGATGATTGTGAATTGTGACGTTAATGGAACATGCTCAATGCCGTTTAATGGGTTGTCTTTTCACTTGCTGTTTGCCACAGCTTTCTTCTGTTTTTAATTCGGTTAGTTTTCACACCACCAAAATTACAGCCGCCAATAGTTTTCCCGCGCTTTCCGTCCAGTCTTTGCTGCGCCGAAGACTTAAAGAATTTATGCATTTGATTGATGACATACTCTAACGGATTAGCATTGAAGACGTGGTGGCTACGGACTTAGAAGGATAATTCACGTTGTGCATGAACGATGTTTTGTGCCGTGTTTATGCTTTTCCACGGGATACCGCTGAACTTATTCGCAAAAGATTTATGAACGAAAATAATACACACTTGTAGCTATGTTTATATTATATACAGCATGGCTATTATAGTAATTTAAAATAGCTAGCATCGAATATTTCAGACTGCTATAAGCACAAAAATACATCAGTATCAACAAGCGTCGGAAATTACTTCTAACTTTCCGCAAACGAAACTGTATTGTCGGAGTTATGAGTTCGATAGAAAAAAGCGTAGAACGAAATCACAGCATGCCAGTTTGGCGATCTGCCAATAAGAGCGAAGCGGTTACTGTCTACTGTGGCTGTCTCCGCGCATGAAAAGTTGAAACTTACATCCCCTACTTACACCTTGTAAATGTTACAGCATAAACATTTCGCATTTTTATTTTCTTCGGAAAATTAAATAATATGAAACAGAGTAATGGTTTTGTATACATAGGCTTATATTTCGAATATCATACGATTTATATCCACGTGTTAATTAGAATTGCCAGCTTTCGTAAATATTTTATTCCGCTGAAGTGAAAAGCTTAAGGAAGGCCAGCGCAATAGCACAACCGCTCACTGAAAAAGTAAAAATAATTAAACTCATAGTCATAGGTACGCTAGTTACATATAATGTTAAGGAAAAAATATTCATTATTAGTTATAAAATATACACAATGCATGCTATAAATAATACCGTGGATAAAGACTTCAGTTATAGTGATATATTTGCAATGATATTTCAAACGATTTCAGCAATTTCTTATGAAATATTCGGTAAAATACTTTTAAAAATGTCCTTTTAGTCTGTATTCCCGAAGAACGATGATAGTTGAATTCATATTAATTAGAGTCCAAGCGATTCTAAATCATTTATTGTATTGTTTGAAGCATCGGACAAAATAGTTTTTTCGTGGTATAGAGATGGCTAATATAACATAATCAACATCTCGAGATGCATCCTTCCTAATGACCTTCACGTTAATTGTCTATAAATAAACTACAAAAATTGCTGTTATACTCAAATCCAACATAAAAACAAATGTGAAATGATTATATAACATACAAAATAATCTATTGCTGTCAATAGTAGTTTGGAAATAATAGTTCCTACTTTTCCTTAACACAGTAGATTACTGTGCTAAGGTAGTGTTGTCCTCAAAGGTGTGAGTCTATAACGTTATATTACTTACGCAATAATGTGTTAAATTACAAACTTATCATAGAACATCATAAACGCTGACTGTGACATAACTATATTTTATTTATGTAAAGTTGTCTACAGATATGGTAAGTGTACCAACCTGAAAATGTAGATAATGAACACTAGCGAAAAGAACGCCAACTTTGTAGCGGAAAATTTCCTAACGCTCATAGCATTTCTCTTAGCGAGTTGATATTCAGTGAAATACGAAAACAATTGTTTTATTTTTCTAGTTTTCGAATTACGTGACAGAAAAATTTTAATAATGTTCTTTTAAATCAATACAATTAATATTTGTATGCATACACGCCAGTTGTAGAAAGACTGTTCAAAGCATATACGGAACTTTGTACCGGTCAGGGCAACTATGTACCACCAGCATAGTTTAAATTAACATTAAGCATTTCAGAATTAAAGAATAGAGCTGTGTTCTAGATAAAATGAACTGGTTAATCTTAAAGTTTGCAATCTGATTGAATACCACAATGTCATTACATTAATTAAAAATGCCTGTTACAATGTTACCTCAAAATTGTACAAAGTTACCCCAAGTGACCGTAAGTCAAAGTATTAAAAAAATCCTGCTTCAAAATAAAAACGTCCCTCACTGCTACTAACTTATCTGTGAGGCTCGTTTATTTCCAGCGATCATTACGAAATAATTTAGTATCATATAATTTTATTCAAGCTACACACAATCCTCCACTTACAGCGAAGTACACACAACATACACATATATAACGTTACGATTCTCACGGTCATCAACCTTGTGAGGAGAACTCCGACGGTAAAGTATAGTTATTCTTACATTATAATGTGAAATTTTGCTAAGTTTATTGCTACATCTCTTAAAGACAAGCAATTACGAAATATTTTATCTGTTTAAAATTTTTCTGTAAAATGCGTTTTTGACTTAAAGTTTATCATGAGTTTTTTAATCGTAAAATTATTGTGGGTCATATTTATTTATTGTTTCTTTTGCAGTATTTCTTGTTTCATAAAACTAGCATGAGCTAAAAACAAAACTGAAGGTCGGTTTCGAAATGCCCAGTGAGTCTTAGCGACTGCTGTGAAGGTCTATGTCTCACCAAACTGTTGTTTTTGTTTCTTTGACATGAATACAAGGAATGGGGCTACAGAAATATCTATCGTACACTAAGTGAGTTTATTAAGTTAATAGCACATTATTGCCAACTACAAAATACCATTCAACACTTGTTATGTCACGGGTTAGATTAAATACTCACTACGTAGTGTACCGTCAACTGGGTATACTAGGGTTACTTGGGACTTGTCGTAAATATATTAACTTACAAATTTGGCAACTATGATACCAATAGAAGCATGTGCATTTTAAAGATTACCGATAATTAACTTTAAGTAACCGTAATATTACTCATTCAAGTCTGAAATATAAGCAATAAAAATTGTTCCAAAAGTGTCCCAATTTACATCAACTGTCCAAGTATACCCGGTTGGCGGTACTTTACGCGAGTCATTCATTGTATCAACAAGTGTCAGTCGTACATTACCACAATTATTTATCTAAATCAATCATGGGACTATATTCATGAATAGTACGTTTTTGAAATATGATAAAATATGTTATTCTGTCTAATTAAATAACCTAATATTGTGATTACATACTGTAACAGTACTTTGATCTTCCTTAGAACATAATTTTAGCGGAAAATAATCTACTGCGTAAGATAAAATGTTAGAAAAAGTCTGATGACATAATTTTGGAATGAAATAACGTCTGAATAAAATAGTTATTTCGTTTACACTTTAGTACTATGGGTTTACAATCGTAGAGGAAAGTACAAAATTTTAATTAATGTATGGCAAGTAATCGCTTTGTTTTTTATTTACAATCCCATCAAACAGTTAACTAAGAAACATAATGTTATTTTTAGTACTACGCCAAATTCAAAGAAGCAATATTTTTACGCACTTGGAAAATTTTTTCACCATCACTCACAAAAACCGAGAAAGCGATATTGTAGAGTATTTTTTGTCAATCTGGGTGTTTAAAAATGTAATAGTTGAACATTTTTACAACCAAACGTTTATGTTTGTGTCGGTAGTTATTTGTCAGGGGCAAAGCTACTTTGAATTTAATTATTTTGTAAAACCTTAGCATACATGTCAATAATAAATTTAGTTCAAATATATTTTCCTTGAATACGCTGTTCATGTTTTACGCATATATTTTAACCTTAGGATTAATTAAAGAATAATTTACGCAAGAATATATATATATATATATATAAAACTCAAGTGTAATTTTTGTTCACTTACGTAATTTCACATTTAATATATCTGTGACTAATCACACCAGAGTCCTAAAAAGTGGCGATGTATTTAAGTTTTTTTCTTTGCAATATAGATCGTATACAAAAACAGTTTTCTTCGTGTTAACGTTGAATAATAAATTCATACTCTTAGTCCGTGTTGTTTATTTTGCAAGTTTCATTGAACACTACATATGTTATATAACTTGTATTAACCAGCAAATAATACCTTTTTAAGTTTACGACAGTCTCTGTTCTTTTTATTTTTATTATTTACTAAAAATATATATATATAAGTAATTCACGTCGAGTTTCCACACTTTCATTTAATTATAATTAATTCGATATTTCACAATAGGTCGTATTATTTTAATTCATCCGAATTATAAACAGTATTAAGTTGACAAGGAACGTTAGATAACATGCTAGTCTTGAACGTTATGGTTCTAGAAGTTAACATTACTTTCAGTTTAATAAATTCGAAATGTGAATGGCAACTATTATAAATGTACTTGACTTATTTTGTGTTAAAAAATTTTATTAAATAATTTAAGATTTATATTGCTAATGTGGTAGATAAAGTAACTACGCATTCTTAGAATTTACGATTTGTCACGATGTTACATGTCAAATCCTACTGAAAATATAAGGGTTTTTAAATTATGTAATCTGTAATAATTTAATTATTCTTTGTAGGTAGTTACCAAATTAGTTTTTGCTTAATTTCCATGAACGGGTATATTGTTTCACCACAAAAGATAGACAATTTAAGAACACAGAATATTACTACAACATAAAAAACTCTTAACATTTTATGTATCTTAAACTTCACTTTCACTTCGATAGATACATTCGTCAACAGTACAAAATTGCATGTGTGGAAAGAAAATCCGTTCGTAGTTAAAACAATACAGTTTTCATTATGATAATTTAGCTTCAGTCAGAGTGTCACAAATATGAATAAATTTTATACATTCCAATTATTAAAGCTCATCTTATAAAGCAGTTAAAATATTTACAATTTACGTAAAACAATTTGTGGCAAATAAAGTAGCGCACCTTTCTTTATAAGCTACCCAGAAATTTATTTACATAAATAATGACTTTTAAAATTATTAACGCCGCTGTTCCATAAATACCTTTTCACGCAGCGCCTGCATGCAACATTTTTACCACTATGCATTTTCTTTCTAGGAGAAAATGTACACAGGGTACTTATATTCCAGACGCGTGTTATTCAGAATATTGAATGTATGTCTTCGTAATACATTAATATATACTTACTGTATCCGCGACTTCGTTCGGGTAATTTTCTATTTTGGGGCCCTTCATCTAATCCAACTTGTTCCCTGCTAATTTTCACCTTGTTCTCGGTAATTACAATATTAGTTCCCAGAAGCTAACTTTTAAGGATAAATAAAGCAACGAATCATACTTTGCGAATAATATTTTCAGGAATCTTCTGTTTCCGGTTTCATATTAAAGTAATGTGAAGTCAATACAGTATACTATTTTACAAGTAATGTTTACATTTGAATGGCGGACACCATTAGTCAATAAACGGCCGAGTTCTCCGACATTAACGGTAGCATGAAAGTAAGTGAAATCTGTATAAAAATTTTCCTTCCTTGTTTACAAACAATACCTACGCCCAAGTAACTCACGACCTTAGCTGTTCAGGGCTGTCCAAGCAACTGAACTGTTTCGTCACGGCTGCGTCCACTGTACATTTAACATTCAACGACGTTGTTGTATGCTTCAAATAGAAAAGTAAATAATTTTCCAGCTTCTTATAATATGTGCGTATTTAATATCGTATATTTAAAGTAGGGTACTTATTTTATCTGTTAGAATTTAAAGTTATGTATGCACATATATTTTACATTAATATAACCTACCACGCAAAAATGTTTCAGGAAAAGCTGACAAAAATTTGCCATGGGATTGTTGACGTGAAAAAAATATTGATATTTTATACATGTGGCCTATCACACATATCAAGGATGGTAGAAGTCCTTAAATGTGAAGTCCAATATTTATATATACACATATATTATGCATATTGGGATATCTGAAAACTAGTTCCATTATATAAACAATATGTTGTATGATGTAAAGCAAGATAACCGGGATCTGTGACGAAATGAGTTCATGGTGCATCGTGCGTACCCTTTAATGTGAAAAGTTGCAGAGTGCACTCTGTTGTAGCGTACAATGTCATTACCGTGGAAGAAAAGTGATGTTCGATACCATAGTTATTAATCACTTTATAGCGACAAAAACGATCTCTTGTTGCAACCTCCAGTAACCACTATTTTCTTGTAAAACGTCTCTGTACGTAACAGTTGTAGCTTAAATGGACCGATGGGTAGGCAACTATCTCTGCACCTGGATGTCATAACATGTAATTGTCTGATTAGAGAGGTTGTCTACAGAACTGGATATTTGCAATGGACAGTAGTTACCACACCTCAAGATATCGTTCGTCAGAAGTACTGTGATATTGTATGGAGACATGTTTCGTAAACACGTTGCTTAAATTATGTATATAATATTGAGTTATAAGTGTGCAAAATTTTTATAAACTGTTGTTCGGAAACTCCACGATGTTAACTCTTGCGAGAAATAATTTAAACTCTTATTTTAAGTAATATCTTAACTCAATTTGTAAGGAAAGGGCTACATCCAAGACTTAAGTGTTTTATAGCTGCTTGATAATCGCTTTAAACAAATTCACAGTTTTTCCAACATTGGTAATTATTCTCAATGACTCAGCCATTCAGAAAATATAGTGTTAAACTGCCCGCTTGATTACAAAAATAACATGTCACACGTCAGCGACAACGTATGCTACTGGATGGCTGTGAACACATTCCTGCTGTGTACAGGTGATTTAGTCATAAATTTTACCATGCCGTTTTATTATCGATTATACTAAATGAAAGTCAAAACACCGTGGCTTCTTCAACGCCTTTTTCGATATACGGTATATTTACGAAAAGAAAATTCTCATTTCAAGCGCGAATCTCTACCTAACATGATTAGGAAGGACAACAAAATATATATTTAAAAATGGGTATCATACATTTTTCAAAAGGATTTGCTTTTATAGTTGTTTACAGGGCGGTTTAATTACGCTTAGTAAACATAATTCCATATATTTGTTTACTTTCTGTAGTATTCTAGAGAGCTGATTGTAATGTTTTTTTCTCGTGAATAAATTCAGTAAGTTTGTTTGGCGCAGTTACGAAGAAATTTTGTTAAAATAAGAGAGACTGAGACGGTTACTTTCCCAACAAACATTATACATATAATGTCATAGGTTATTTATTATTTGTGCCGTTTAAACGAGAGTAAAAATTAGCAAAATAAGAGCAAGCAGCATAATACATCTGTAAAAATATGTTTAAATTCGTATGAACTATAAATATTTTCCAAATAATGTTTTTATATATTAATTTGGCTAACTTCCGACGAAACAAAAATAACTCATTGCCGATAAATAAGCCAAAATTGTAATAATTTTACTAAAAATACAATTTTACTTTGCAAAAGCAGTTTTCTTCACGTTACGTAGCGCTGTTACAATATCGCCCTACCTTCGGAACTAAAAAAATACCGTTTGCAAAAAATATAAGTAGAAATAATTGGTGCCATGCTTGCGTGACTTTTGCCAGCGCGATCAGGTAAATTAAGAGTGCGAGTCGACTTCAGCATCGCATTTGACTTGAGATAGGCACTGTTCGATTTTCTGTCTGTTAACAAAACACGGCGTTTTATATAACCTTCAGTTATTTGAACGTTTGAGAAAATTTAATTTCAGAGAGGAAGAAACCTCTAACATTTTAATCCAAACTACCGTTTTGAAGTTTTTACGTTGATTTCACATAAATTCTAACAATATGTAACACAGTTTGCTTTGGTTGACTCTAAAGTGTCCAGTAGATACTCTTAAACGTTAAAATGTTTTCATTTTCAATTTAGCAATGAAACAATGATTATGTATTAAGAGGTTTTTTTTAATGTCAAAAACTGTGTGTCTTGGTGATTATTACGTCGCCTGATATAAACACCAACGAAGTACTTGAACAGTCACGTTAATATTGGGCGTAAACACATTTAGTGTATGTTAAAAAAACAGCAATCAAGATAATATCTTTGGCATATTATGCCAGTGGATAGAGAGTGATTAGTAGCCAATCAATGATATAAAAAAGTTGTATAGAATATGTAACTCTTTAAGTACGATAGTTTGGGCTAAATTATAAATAATATATTAAATATGGTCAACTTGGAAATCATTATTCTAAATTTACGAACGTTCACACATATTTTTCTGGCGCTGCTGAGCAAATAATTAATGAATAACCTATTAAAAGAAAGCTGATATTTTACTAAGCGTGCAATTTACACAGACGTAACGCAGTGCAAGTGTAGAGCAATGTAAACGGGTCTTCTATTGCTGTCCGAGTATTTATTTCCAATGCAGCGCAACCAGGCGCAAGGCTGATGCAAATTTTCCGCTGTACCGTAAAAAGCGACATTTAGTCTGCCCCAGGTGTATTTTTATATTATAAATTCTAAAGAAAGAAATCCAAAAGTTATAATTTGATTTGTAGTTATATCTATTAACTAAACGTGATTACTTTTTTTTTTGCAATGAGATAAACAACTAAAAGATTTAAATGTTCATTATGTAATTTTTAGGTGTGACACATACGTAATTTACTTGTTATTAACCAAAATGAAAATTAGGTTTTCATGGGATTGAGCGCAAAAAATACCAAAATGTTTCGTAAATGAAAATAATATTTAACTTTGTAATATAATTTAAAATAGTACTTAAAGCAGAAGTAATGTTTTTAAAAAAAGTTGCATTCGTTTGCTTAGTAAAATTACTTTATTACGCAGCATTATAACCAATTATTTTTGTGCAAATTTTAATATTACCTTTTGTAATAAACAATAAAGTAATACCTTCACCGGTTCTATAATCTATTTATTTGTCCTCTTCGGTAAGAGAATATGTATTTTACAGTACAGCGTGCGCGCGTGTGAATGTGTGTGCATATATAACTAAATATATATATACATATACATACATATATACTAACATACACATATGTATATGTGTGTATGTGTGTGTGTATATCTTATTCATACGATTTCTACAATTAGGTTAAACAATGCAATCAGTATGAAGTTGTCATCATATTCCTACTTTGAGCAAACACTGGCTACCTTCGAAATTTAGGTCTGTTTTTCCGCTTTCAGATATAAATAAAAAAAAAGTTTACCTCCAATCGAATCACTTGTAATTTTGTACGGACAAAATTCTGATGAAATGGTTTTGATAATAGCTGAAAAGCGGCGGTGTATTTTCGAAGTAACTATTTAAGAAAGTAAAATTGCATGGCTTAAAAGAGGTGTATCATATTCACATCAAACGAATTGCAAATGAATGTGTATGATAATAACTTTAAATATTATAACACATGAAAATATTAGGGAAAAACCGTTATAAAATACGAGTCATTTTGTATTTTTGAAAGATAGTAAAACAGTTAGTTATTTTTATTTCGTCTGTGAACAGTGAAATTAAGGAAAACGTACATTGGTTTATAACTTCATTCTTAGTCGTTATATTGTAGAGACATATATTTCAAAATATCTCTGGGTTTCTCAGACAACACAAACTCACCTTTAATAGTTTTTAATCCGACAAGAATAACGACCCTACCCGCCAACCGGGAAATCGTTCACTACCACAACCGCCAACAACTGTCCGCAACTCGTATTCATTTATAGCGAGTAACCAAGGCGAGGGAGAAAAATAATGTTTATTGCGTCCACTGCACGAGCGGGCGGGCAGCGAAACACCGACGATGATCTGCCCCGCCGAAAAGAGAAAACAAACGCGCGCGCAGGCGGTCCACCGTTCACGACCCGGCGACGGCTCGCACGAAACTGAGCGGAAGCGACCGGACAAAGGCGAGAGAGGCGCCGGGATCAGAGCATCCTCCCCTCTCGCCAACCTCCCACCACTTTGACGCCCACCCCTGAGCTGCCTTGCCTGCTCGCAGCGCCTCTAGCGGCCGCGAGGCGAGGCTACTCTTCCAACCACTGCGACTCTCCCAACATTAACTACTTTCATGGTGGAATCGCATCGGCGCGACAGAGCCGACATGAACTCCGCGACATAAAACAAAACATGTTCCCCAATTTATTTTGTTGATTTTATATTCGTCTTAATTTTACATGGCGAAATTAAGGCATGTGCCTTTTCTTACATTTAACCATCAGCATCGAGGTTACTGTGACGTCAGCTATACAAAAATGGCGGATGCGATGCGATTTCAAAATAGAATTTATATCGATTTTAATCATGTCGAAGATTGATTTTGAGCCCAAACGTTCACTGCAAAAAAAAAAAAAACTTCCTAGAATGTTCAGGAAGTAATTAACTAAACGCAGTATGGGACAGTAAACATACTTCCGCCTTGTAAATATTCAAACCTATAACCTTGTTTCAATACAAGTCTGGTAACTTTAGTACACATTTGACTGTTGTATAAACAAGTTTCGGAGTGCATCATGGATGTCCGGGAAACAATTCTAACATAACTACTTTCTTAGCGCTCCTATACGCACGTGTGGCAAACTTACAAACTATTCTTTAGAGAGTTCGTGATGCCGGTGAGTTGGTTTTAAATAGTTTTTATTTATATTAAGAGACTTTTTCGATGGTTCATGGTTAATGTAAGCAAATTATAATCTTGTGTTTGTGTCCTTACTTTGAAATACTGGAAACGTACCAAAGGTTACCACGTAGTGGCAACAAACTATTGGCATGTAAATTTTTTAAAAATATTTTTTCGCGGCAGATAAACTAGTATTCGCAATAACGAGAAATGTAAGCCTCTTGCCATTCTTTTCGTTTCGCTTTGACTCCCGTATATGACTCCAACATAAGGCGGGTGGATCGAACCGAAGGCATTTACAACATAGGTTATCACAAGCTTATTTTAAGTTTATTTGTATGACTTACGAAGCACGTCTAAGGATGGATATCAAAGTCAAAGGTTTATTGGTTAATAAGTAGTACTTCATTAAGTAATACTAATACTTCACGCATTACTTATTTTAACAAAATAATACTTAATCTTTTACTTCAGGTAGTAATTCTTAAATTAGCACTGCTTATATAGGCAAATCTGCACTTGAAGTAACCAAATAAGTATGGCTAGAGTATAAGTACCAACATACACAATTAAATTTGTATTTTATTTACGAAAGTTATTCAGTTGAACGATATATTAAGTTAAATATCATTGTCAGTTCCAATTTAAACATACTTATTATTTATTCGGTATATGTTCAAAATTAAACAACAATAAGTAAGTCGAAAGAGTGTTACAGCACAAATATTTTTTTTTTATTTTGTGCAGTTTGCTGACTGGGTAATAAAAAACATACATATTTTTCACTTGACTCGACTCGCTGAACAATACGTTAAACATGAAAATGTGCATCCTTGTCAAAAAGAATATTTTACTTAGTGGTTTTTCAGTTGATATGCACAATACAAATGTAAATAATGGTGCGATAAAAAAGTTAATAAATACAACTCATTATTGCTGAACATCCTTTGTTTTACCAACTCACAACATAATTTCATAATGCGAAGATGACATTGGGCACCTGTAATAAAGTGATTTGTTTACAAATATTATTGTTTTCATCTTGTAATAATTTTTTTTTTTACAGATGCAAAGCTGGAAAGCTTCCAAAACAGCACTGGTACGTAAACGTTGAGATATGTAAAAATTTTTTGAAGAGGTAAGCTTGCCAAATGTTCGTTTGAATCTATGAAGGTGTTATATTGTTTGCTTTTACAAGTAGGTGTTAACAGTGCGGTTGTTGTCACAACATGTAAGTCACTTATACCATACACCCTGAACATGTGCTTCACCGCATCTCATGCTGCCGTTGAAATTTTGTTTATAAACAACACTATTTATTATTGCCAAAGGTTTTTTTACAACCAAATCATAACATGACCTGGTTCCGCAAAATCGACATTGAACACATCGTGATTTTCAAGAATGACGTGACAAATTGAACGATCTTGTGTACTTAAATTTACTATTTTTAATTTATAATTATTTTTGTCAGCTTCTACAAACCCTGCAAACTGCTTGACGGAAATTTATTTAGGTTGTAGGCGACGCTTAAGTTCGTTCGTTTCAATAAAGTGAACACATTTTATATTAGCCTAACAAATAAACGTTTACTGAAATATTGCCGTGAACATGCTTTAATGGATGTACTGTTCTTTAGGCTTAGGCAAGTCGACGTTAAGAAGTGTTATAGCGGGAGTTAAACATGTTTTAATCTGTTAGTAATTTTAAAAGCATAATTTACATACAATACATCAATGCTAGTAAAATAATTCTTATATACAATCGTTTCAGGAACCAAAACACAGTAAAATAATTTGAAAAGTGGTAAAGAAGTGAGGATACACTTTCGTAGTTAAGTTTATTGACTTTTATTTTTGCGTTTTTTTCCCATGTACTGTTTTTGGACATTTAAATATGTTAAAATATTTCTAAATTTTCATGAAATACCAACTTGAAGGAAGGAATCCCCGAAATAGCCTATTCTTCATACAAAACCAATGTTTTGGTCACCAATAGAACAGAATTGATGTGAATAAGCAATGCTTAATTGGTTATGAACACTTGTGAAAAAAGTTCAACTGTCAGCACGGCACTAACATTCGCTGCAAACATGTCCTCCATTTCACAGGGTTTTCTCAGATGACTGCAGAACAACAAGAGCTCAGTAGGATGCCTGCTTCACATATACAAAGTTCATAATCCAGTTATATCACACTTCATCAAATATGTTCTTCACCGTGTCACTCTTGATTTGAACTTTTGATGGTCTTCCAAGCTCCATATTTAAGATGGCAGCCTAAAGGTAACATAATCAGAACTGAATAGCATGAGATTTTTAAGTGTTTGTTGCAATAGGAGATTACAATATAAGAATTTATACGCCATTGCTCATGTTTTGTTGACCAAGCTTGTGTAAATGACAAAGTAAAAAAAAAAAGTAATCCTAGAGGAATACGCTCAGTTTTTTTACACGCAAGAACTGTAAGGATTGAATTAAGTCAAATTTCGACAACACCCAGACAAAAATGAAGAGGGACCTAAGTAAGAAAACCAGAAACTATATTCGTATCTTTGTGTTCCGACTAGCTGTGTCTTAGCCTGCACACGGGAATAGATTGCAAATCCCAAAACGTTGCATTTTTTCGTTGAATGGAACTTGTGTCGTGTTGTCTTCTATAATTTGTTTGTTATCCACTGTCCACTGTTATTTGTGTAATTACATATTTTTTATGTTGGGAATTTAAATTATTTTTTCTTCCCAATGTCCGTTTTTGTGTCAGGGTGTTGTCGAAATTTTACTGAATTCTATCTTTACAGAATTCTCGCTGTTAAGTAAATACAAATGTCTGACCATATTCCTCTGGGATTGCTTTTCTGTTTTTTTTTGTATGTTTTTAAATTTGTCTTAAACACAAGTTTGGTCAACAAAATATGAGAGACGGCACATGTCCTCAAACCAATATATTCTAACTGTGCATCATTATGCTATAAGAGAACTAACATTAATTTCTGTAACTAAAAAAATGTATATATAATAACAAGGCATTTTAAAATCTTATTATTAAAATTTAAATAATTTTCGAGAAATTTCTTACGATGTGACTTTCCCAGTAGCTATGCCCACCAAGTGAATTTCAACGAAAAGGGTTAGTTGACAAACTTACGCAATATAAAACGTAAGAAACATTTTCCTTCATACATAGTTACCTCAAGAAGTGAGGTGGAAATAGTAATGTGTCTATACTTGAAAAATACAATTGTTTAGATGAACTTATTTTAGTTACTCCTTTAACAACAAGCGGGTGAATCGTACACTACTGAAAGAGCCGAACTTGATTAAAGCAATATATCTACTCATAAATTCTGTGGCTGTATTCGTTGTCATCATCGATGTAACGTCAAAGTCACGTGGTGTGAAAACAAATATAATTTATTATATATATATATATATATATATATATATATATATATATATATATATATATATATATATATATATCGCAAAGGGCTTGCATTAAGTTTATTAAATACAGTTGTTTGTTGTTCACGGCAGAAAAATACTTTAAATTGGTATACCTAATTGTTATAACCGCGAAGTTAAGCGTGCTATGTCGGAAATTTTTCTGATAGTAATTTGCAAGACACACGGCTAGAAAGCATTCCAATGTTTACAAAATACTATATTAAATGTTTGTTTTAGTATTTGCAAAACACGATAAGGAGTTTTAAATGCAGGAATCCGTCATCGTTGGTGTGTTCAGTTATAAATTTTAGCAATTATTAATGATATTCCTAAAAATACCTAAAATTTACCAATCCTGCTTAGAACAAATCCGTATTCCGTATTCAGATACACACACAGGCTCACAGATACACACACAGACTGACAGATACACACGTTAAACTTATATCGCCCCTCGTTTCTCGTCAGCGTACAAAAATGTCTTATTGTTGGGCAATTTGTGTAAAAATTTATTGATAACACTTAACTATTATAAACCACAAATGAAAACGATTAATTTTATCTCAACATTTGTAACTGAACGACCTAAAATAAAGATTTAAATTAGCACAAATTTACTCCTAAGTACTACATTGTAAATAATGTTTATGGTAACGGAATACAGATGGACGTTAGACGTTTAGTTACGTAATTTAACACGATGATTTGTGTTTATCTGCCCCACTTTGGTGTAAGGTGTTATACTTTCATCCACAATTATGCATAGATGCATTATAACTTTCCAAGTTTTCAAGGTATTAGAATTTTTTAAAGTGCTGCTGGTCTAGGATTTAGTGAATTATATTGCTTTAGTATTTTGTTATTTAATTGCACTGGTTGTCAAAACAAAAACTGTCTTAGTTTCACAGTATTATTCTTTAAATCAAACTCTTCTTTACATGGCATACTGAAACGGATACCTATGACTAAAATATATTTTTTTTTATTTCGATGCAGCTCATTAAGCCATCTTATTTTATACCGTTAAACTACTGTGTGTCAGCACGGGTGACTTAAGGCACTCAAAAATATTTAATATTTAGTTTATTTCAGTTATGAATAAGTAACTCAGCTTGACTGTTATAAACCATGCATTTCAAGCGCCTATTTAAAATGGGTTTTGTTTTACTAAACTACTAAAAATAACATTTTACGTGGCATAAATTCACCTACAGCTGTCACACAATAACCTCGGTTTATGGTATCCGATTTTTCCTTGTACAAATAAGTGCAACGAAATATTTACACAATCATATAAAGTACATTCGTTTCCATCTAGCACCATTAGCCACACATTACTGCGGCTGCTTCATGTTCTATCCTCGACTCCACAGAACTTCAGCCACTACAGCTGGGCGGGTTGCTAGGCAACGCGTTTCTCTTCTCACGTGATTGCCAACCTCAAAAGCCGGTATGAGTTGGAAGCTGATTCAAAGAACTTTATTTCAAACACTCTGCTGTGTTCGCAAATGCCGGAGGTCAATCAAAGATAAAGCGATACAGTTAGATGCTGACTTTGGACGGAGGCGGTAAATTTAGTTCAGCGGTGAATATTTTTAAATAATGGCGTGAACCATAGGTATGAGAGCATTTTCTCTTTTGCATTATTATTTTTTTTTAATTTGTCCGCTATTAATTTGTTTAATTTATCAGTATTAAAATCTCTTTAACAATTATTCTAATGTTATAAGCTTACATATTTAAATGAGTAATGTCGAAGTAAGTAATTAAACTGGTTTAGTTGAAATCGAATTAATTATAATTAAAAACAAGGTACCGTGAATTATGTGAATACCTCGCGTGAATGTTTTTACCTACTGGAGACACATACAAACGTAGAGAATACGTCACAAATACATGTAGGCCTACCACACATTAAGTGCATAATTTTATAAACTCACATTTTGAAAAATGACATACAAAACTTCACCTTCAGAACTTAGCAATTATTTAAAAATAGGGACTACATTATGTTCCATTTTTTTCAAATAATTATTCACTACAAAATATAATATTATCAGTTTTATTTATTTGAAACAGTTGTGCATCTTAATTGTTCAACAAGCAATGAACAACGTATCCTGCTAGGTGAGTCGTAAAAAAACCTTGTTTCTATTTTTTGCGACGAAAACTTAATTAGCACGCAGATTTCTTGGGGCAGGTGTTTTACTAATATAATCAGATACCGTATAATGCTCTTTGTGGACAGTCTGATGCAAAAAAAAAACAATTTGGCTGGGATTTTACACACATGTTAATCCGACATTTCGCAGAGCAGAAAAAAACTTTTATTTTTCTTGTAGGCGACCGTATTTTACTACTTTGAAGCATATTTTAAAATAATGTATTCCGCAAATAATTACACGAAAATTAATAATTGATATTATGAACTATATAACAGTCGGGATGGTTTCCAATATGCCATATATGTGGTGTTTCGACAATTTTATTTTCTAAATAATAGTCAACTAAATTGTTTACTACATTTATGATTTCTAGAAGAGGTCGTAAATAATATTTATGGTTGAAATGCAGTTCATTTTTTAATTTTAAAAATATTAGGCTTATGTATTTCTTAAAATGTATCATGTTCCGAGGAAAAAAATTCTAGCTTTTAAAGGGGAATATTATTAGTTTCACAATGCAGTTTCGTTAGCAAATATTTTGACATTACCTATCGTAGAATTTAGTGTGTCGTAAATTTAGATATTTTATTGCCGGCTACGTAATACATCGTAAATGTTTTACAACGTTTCAATAAACAGTGTTGCGCCATAGCAGCCCATATTTATGATAATGTGAACATAAAGTACAAAGCCGTGGAGGTACGTATAATGTAAAGTAGGGTCGTTACATTACATACACCACCTGTGATCGGGACCGAGCGATGTGGCACAACGGTAACGCACTGGACTCGCATTCGGAAGGTACTGGGTTCGATCCCCAGCTCTGGCATTTCTGATTTCGGATTTCAATCGCTCCAGGCAAACGGTGCGAGGGTTACTTAATAGAAGCCATGGCCGACTCCTCTCCCAGCTTCAATCATTGTACCGTCACTGTCTCTAAGGCCGGGATTACGATGACTTGGCGTTCACGAATAACTTACCACTTTGTCACGTTCACGTGTACGTAGTAAGTTATCAATTTAGGTGTCATATTATGATCCTTCACGTTAGCCGTAAGCAGGTAATGAAAAATGTAAGAATCAGTCGTCGAGTATGAATTTAGAAAGCCTTAAATTGATAGTGTCTCTAACAGCTCACAAATATGTATTGATATTTGTAAACATTGATGAAGAAATTATAATTCCCAAAATTCTTCCGACGAAGCTGCTATACCAAGACATGTTTATGCCAACGAATGCTTATTGCACGCTATACGCTAAGTGCAATTCTGATAATTTTTGTTATTAAGAACCTATATTTTTGTTACGTTGCAAGTTTTACCTAGTACAGAAAACTGTAAATGATGCACAATCAAAGAGAGTTGTTTAAAAAAGACCTAACCATTTAATTCTGTAAAATCAGACTTCGAAAATACGACCTCTAGGTACGCCTAGCAGAAGTCGTGCTGCGTAAAAATTTTAATTTTTACCGCTGCTTGAGTACAGCTACTAGTAGTATTATTCCTGCATTAATATAAACTTTAGCATAATTGTAATTAATTTAGAATTTATTTCAGGTTACGTCGGAATAGGGTACCTACAAATGGCCTAGGCACACAAACATCAATTGTTTCCTAATTTCTACATTTTATTTCCAGTCTCTAGAAATTAAGATGTAAAGGTAGTTGGAAAGTTGAGAATACATGCTCAATGCAATTCCAATAAAATTCGTGAATTTACAAGGTTAAATATGAATGCCTAATATTCTTGATGGTTATGTCGCTTAGATGTAAATACAATATCATAAAACTAGTTAATTTTTTGTCTGTAAATGACGTTAACACCTAAATACTGTGTCTAATTCTTCAAAATTACACAAGCGGTCTTAATAACACCTTACCTTTTGAATTACGTTACCAAGAAAATAACGTGAAAAAAAAATTGCAAAATAAAGTCAAAGATAATATGACACAACAGAACACATTAACTCCTCGTTAATGTGATTGGCCCAGGCGATTACGTGGTATAATTTCACGTATCACTTAAACTTAAAATCTTGATATCGCCAAGATTTCCGTTACATAAAAGTGAACGTTAGTATAATGTGACGGATTCATGATAGGTCCCGTTCAAGTGAGTTTGTCAAGGTGTTCCCTGCTTACGTGTAAGTTAAAGTAAAGTGAACGTGAAGTCGACGTAATACCGGACTAATGTTCTCGCTGTCGACGAGACGTAAGGCACATTTGTCTTACCTCCTCTGATCCAGCGCACTAGCCGACTAAATCCATTAACTTTCTCCATACAGCCACGAACATGTTTGTAGTTGACGGGGTCAGGTATTCGTGAATGTTTACAAGCTTAAGTGTTAACGTAATTTTTGCTGTTGTTAAGTGATAAAACTGTAATTTAGTAAGTTATATTGCAAAGTTGAGTATACGTACTCTAAAAATTTGTTGAGTTTTTGTAAATATAGATTGCCAGTGTTACATTATGTTATTCAAGTGAAAATTCGTAGCATCATCATTGATGTTCTGTATCAATATTGGAAAATATAAACAAAAATAAAAATTGGAGACAAATACCTTTCACAAACAACAGGCTGCACGGAATAAACTGTTAGCCTATTGTTGAAAAATTTGTGATAAAATATATTATTTGTGCATATTAAAGTGCGAACACAGTTTAAGGTCAGTGACATATATATATATGTGCCTACTTTAAGTTGTAACAAACAGTCATATTCTTCCGAAAAATATGATAAGAAGTGTAAAATGTTAGAAGCGTATGATAAAAACGTGAACGACAAACACAAACAAATTTTTTAACTGCCAAGAATACTGCGAAAAATATTGGACTGTAGGCCAAGATGTATGTAATTTTCATCCAAATTTTCTATCAAGTTTGGGGGCTGTTACATAACATTTCGGTTGTATTGAAACACTACGTTTATCATGCTACTTTTCAAATAGGCGGTAACAGTTATGTAACTGTGTTTATAACGTGTCGTAGATTTGTAATATTATATTAAAATTAATTAACCAATGCGCCAAATTTTGCTTAAGTGTTCTTAAACACAGCACATGTGTATGTTATATTACGTTTTGTTGGAGCACATTCAATTAATGACATATTTCAAGGTAAATAAGCAGGAAAATTTGCCAACGTAGTGAAGTCCATACTCAACAAAAAAGTTTGTTGCGCAAATACATTGATATTGATTTCGTAAATAATATACGCAAATAATTACAGTCCGTAACATATAGTGATTAATTTAAAAGCTCTACACAGCTCGCGTTCACGAAGAAAGAAATTCTGTTAATCTTTTTTTTTTTTTTTTACGGTTTACTACTTAGCAGGATGCTATATTTTTTAAATTAAAAATCGTATTTAGAAAAAAACATAGATTAATTATTATAACGTATTTGTGTAACATGTGTTTCCTAGCCCGGTCAGCACAGTACACGCAAACTCTATCTGCTGGACATCTGGGTACAGAAACTATGGCTGTTTCCGAATTCAGTAGATGCGTTCGTTGCTCTCGCATCCCTACATCCCTTCGTCCATGCAACCACTGTCTGAATGGCTGCAATGGAGGGATGGATGGCATCAAAATTACTTTACAGCTAGCGCTACCTATGTAAATCATTCGTAAAGGGTGTATCTTTAGTTCTGTCATCTATGGGTGAAAGTGAAATGTCAACAATTTCCAGCAGACGAAATCCTTGTATTGTTTGAGGTTATATTCAGTGATGTTGATATAAATCGATAGTTATTAGGACACGTTGCGTTCAATGAACATATACATATAGAAAATGCATTTCGTGAGATAATATTCAATGTGTACTGTAGTTGATCAAATAGTAGCTATCGTAAACAGCATGTGTAATGATTTCTATATTTCGAGTAAAATTTATTCCCTCTTAGAAGTAAAACTGCTTCTAACATACAATATATCCATTTTAATATGCCACAATGAAACTAATACAGCTTATAAACTGTTCCCAATGCTCCAGTTCACTATAAAAAATAAAATATAGAATAACTACAACATTCCGAAGCTAAGGGATGTATGGGTACGACAGTGCATGCGAGCGTCGCATCCCTTGGTACTGGACACATGAAGGGATGCTTCCCTAATGAGAATTCAGAAACTAAGCCAAAATGGTGGCATCCACTAGAATGCACTTTAAGCCAGTATTCGGAAACAGCCAATATTCCAATACTAAATGTTCATTATTAATTAAAAATAATAACATATAGGCTATACAAAGACTTCAAAGCTTGCATAAAAATTCAATCACTTATTTGATGACCAGCAACTAGACAAATGTCTTCCTCTCTTCCATTCCAGTATTAAAGAAAAACTTAAAAAATACATGTCTTTTTTATTTTATTTTTCACCTTTGCTTTTCTACATCCACTAAACAATAAGAGAACAAGAAAAACCAACCTGCAAGCAAAAAAAAAAAAACACATAATTTCCCTTCCACTTAATTTACATACTCTCAACACTAAATTTACGTTTGGTTATTTCGGAAACCAATACACAACAAATAATAATAACACCTTAAAAATTTTAAAACCATAATAATTAACAATTTCATACGATCAAAAATGTTTAAAATATGTATCTTAAACAAATAAATAACTAGACCTATACTGCTTAGCAGATATGAAACTTCTATGGAGACTTAAATTCATGTGCTTTCTTTCTGAAAGTACTTTATAACATCAAATCAACGTAACCCACGGCCGTAGAAGAACAGGTCTAGATACTCGCCTACCTACCAATGTATTTTGCTTGACCCCTTTGTTGTTTGGCTGTAGTTCGTCAAGTTACTGAGGATATTGTGTTTCATTGACGCTTCAGTTATGGCGGTCGGACTCAAACTCCGCCCACTTTTTTCTGTTGTTAAATTTATAAAGTAAACAAAGATTTCTGGAGCAATGATTTTAAATTGTGAGCGAAGGAAGTATTTCATACATTGATAAAAAAATACGTTATGATAAATTGTTTAACATAGTGGGAGGGAAGTGGGCGGAGTTTGAGTCCGTAGTAGTCGTGATATTCATAGGAAACATATATTTCAACAACTGTTAAACGAGGAATGTTAACATTTTAAGAAAGATACCGATAAAGGAGTGAAAATGGGTATTTATATATATAATTTTTTTAGCTAACATATTGTTTAAATCTAATTAGTTGAGATATCGGGACATGATTTGTTTCAAAATCACGTTTTTGCAAATACGAATTAAGTTAATCATACATAAGTCGTTATCGCTGATATGATAATTTAATTACCAACGTGAAACTAAGTGTGTTAGCCATTCACAGCGTATGATAAAAGAGAAAACAAGAACGACCACACAGAAATAATTTTTACGGGGTTGAACATTTCTATCATTATGTATTTTTGCACAACTTACATGTGCCTATTTTCCTAGGGAATGAATATTTTTAATGACGTTTTCGACTGTACTTAATCGGGTCACTATCATCCATCAGTGCTTGCACTCAGGAGTAGACAGCTTTATTACCACATTATTTCTTATACCATTTGATTATCGTTGATATTCAAGATAAGTGTTGATATTACTTTAAATATCGGCCCGGGGAGTCTCTAAAAGCGGTCGTGACAAACTTAGAATTGATATGAAGCTATGATCTTTGAAATAACTGTGCAATGGGAGTTCATGACTAGATTCAGTTTCTTGGACGTACTCCATTGCAAAATTGAATGACTGTCAATAGAACACAAGTAGACGAGACAAAACGCAACAGATATCAGACATGTACAGACAAGACAAACGACACAATGAAGAGACGAAACAAAACACAGTAGTTTTCCAGACAGACAGTGTTACGACGTTTTGGGAACTGGAATATGTTCCCGTCATCAGGTAGACACACAGGGTCCAGGAACACGAGTGCGACTGATGAGGAGACTCCGCCGTTTTCTCATGTGCCATCCGAGGCCGTGCTGTCGCGAGACCGAAAGCCGAAGCTTCCATAACTCGCTGGGTGTTTGTAAAATCAAATGCACCCCGACAGTCTAGTTTCAAATCATTGGAACGGCGGCGGGGTGCGTGTAACTGTTTTAGCTGGGCTCCGGACCCGTATTTAAGGCTGGAGGGGAGTTGTTGCCATTAGTCAAATTACGTGTTTGTGTAAACGGCGGGGGAGTTAAGCTCCCCTCCAGTTAAGCTGGAGTGATGTAGTGTCGTGATGTCTGTATAGTGAGGTGAGTGTTGTCAGCAAGTGGCTAGCTAAACTCGTGGAGTAGTAGTGCGTGAGTCCCTATGACCATGAGAGCCGCTCCAATCAATCCCAGTCTGCTAACTGAGGATCAGGCCTGACACTCCCATGGTTATTTCATCGTGTATTCGTTTGTGACAAGAGGAGAGAAAACCCTTAATATTTGTTAATGAGCGCTGAGCTGTGAGATGTACATCGTCTCGACCTGAAACAGAGAACTATCAGGTCGATGTGTCGTTAACATGTTCCCTTAATATACACAATGTCCCTATAATACTGTTTTTTAATTTTATTTAATATTTTTTTTTCATTAACATATTTTTTACAGATCAAATTATCTACTAGGAAAGTGAGCAGCTTGAAAAGCTTAGTCAATAAAAAAAAATAGAAAAAACTTCCTGTTGGAAAGGAACAAATTATATTAAATCACAAATAGTAGTCCTACATCTAAGATTAAGCAAAAAATATCTAATTACTATCTAGACAGTGGTGTGTCGTGTCACTGTAGAGTAACATTTTTTTTAATTTAGTATTTTTTTGTTTTTATATATATTTTTTATTTTTTTGTATTTTTGTAGTTTTGTATTTTTTTTATTTTTTGTTCAATTTGTTTTATAAATATTTTAAATAAACTACATGTATGTACAGTGCCCCTCTCCTCCCTGCCATGGACTGGTGTGCATGCCCTTGGCCTGGTTCGCGAGCGAGGCTGGGGCCGACCTCTTACTCACGTCCCTACACAGCCAGCCCCTGACAGAGCTGCTCATGTGTTTGTGTCGTGTCTGTGTTGTATGATGTTACGTGTAGACGGTGCGGTGTGTGGTTTGAATGTGCACTGCGCTACTGGGTTGAAAATTTCGTTTAGCAGTCTTTGCGCTCTGACCGCCCGGCCAATCAGCGCCCAGCCCCCGCGTCTCGATTGGCTGGCCAGGCCATTGCACTACTGGCTTTCGTGGCTGGTGTAACAAGAATCACAGTTTTGGTTTTTTGTATTTTCTGTGCTCTGCGGGGTTATAATTTCCTAAAATATTAATATTTGGATTGTCATGATGCATTAAAGTGTTGTAGAAGTTATTATTCTTTTCCCGGATGACTTCCGCGATGTATGTAGTTCTGAGCAACCGATGTATAGTTTCATTGGACGTGTATCTGTCTTGGTCTGGAATTACTCTAAGATATTTGTTTTGTATTCTTTGAACTTTTAATAAATTACTGTTGGAGGCGTGGCCCCACACTTCACATCCATATAGCAGCGCCGGGAGGATTATTTGTTTATATAGAAGTAATTTTTTGTTTCTCGGGAAGTTGGGTGCTTTAAATAATGGGTATAATTCTCTTAACTTACCTATCGCTGCCCCGCAGATATTTGTAATGTGTGGGCCCCAGGATAAAGTTCGGTCTAGTGTTATACCAAGGTATTTAGCCGTTTTTGTGTATGGGATGTATTGGTTAAAAAGCTTTAATTGCGTGTTTGGTTGTGTGCGTTTTTTAGTGATAATTATTGTGTTAGATTTGGCTGGGTTTATTTTAATTCGCCATTTTGTGTACCACTGTTCTAGGGTTGTTAGTTGTTTTTGCATCGCTATTAAGGCATATCTTAAGTTTGCGTGTTGTTTAATTATTGCAGTGTCGTCGGCATACATTTGAATATTAGTTTCTGTTTGTGGAATGTCAGCCGTGTATATATTATAAAAAAAGGGGGAAAGAGCTGAGCCTTGCGGTACTCCTGCAGTTAATGTTCTAATTGAGGATTTTGCGCCGTCTAAACTTACGTAGAATTTGCGGTCGTTTAGATAATGACCTAGTAAATGTATATATTTTATAGGGAAATTTGTGTTTATTAATTTTTGAAATAATACCTGGTAGCCACACTTTATCAAAAGCTTTTTCTGCGTCTAGGAATGTTATAACTGTATATTTTATATAATTATCGTTAAATCCGTCTGTAGCATCTTCGATTATTTTTATTAGTGGAGGTATTGTGCTGTGTTCTGCCCTGAAGCCGTATTGATTATTTGGTATTAGATTATTGGCTTGTGCGTGGTCTTGCAGTCGGTATAATAGTATTTTCTCAAATATTTTGCTCATGCTTGGGAGTAGACTGATTGGTCGTCTGTTTTGTGGATTTGCCGCGTTTTTGCTGGGTTTAGGTATAGTTATTATTTTCGCGAGTTTCCATTGGTCCGGGAATCGTTTTAGTTTTAGCATAGCGTTATATATGTTTAGAAGATATTCGATAAAGTTGAGTGGAAGTTTTTTTAGTGTTTCGTATTTTATATTATCCGATCCACCCGATTTGTTGTTTGGTCTTGTTTTGATTACTTTCATGATTTCGGCAAGGGTGATTGGTTCAACTTATGTCCGTTCTTGTAGTTGTAAGAAATTGTTTATATTATTTGTCACTTGTTCTGTAAAATTTCTGTTTAAAATGTCCGCGTTTGGTGAGAATTGAGTTACTAGAATGTCGGCAATCGCGTTTGCTTTTTCCTCACCAGTGTAAACTATTCCCTGTTGTGTTTCTATCGCGGGGGTTGAAAGTTTTTTATTTTTTCCTCGA
>PNEQ01010764.1:0-36667 GCA_003012365.1 Medauroidea extradentata
TTTTTTTTTTTTTTTTTTTTTTTTTTTTTTTTTTTTTTTTTTTTTTTTTTTTTTTTTTTTTTTTTTTTTTTTTTTTTTTTTTTTTTTTTTTTTTTTTTTTTTTTTTTTTTTAGGAATTCTCTAGTGGAGCCACCAGTAGGGAATGTTTTGGTGTGCACCGTTGTACACCAATTGAGTGAAATTCCGAACACCAGATTATTTACTTACTTCTTGCTACAAATTAAATAACACAAATCCAAATCCGCTAATCAAGATAAGATAACTTCGCATTGATAGTTAATATGTTGTATTTTATAAAAATATGATTGAAGCTCTTTGTTAGACTTACACCATTGTGAGTGAATGTTGCAGTGAAACCCCGCAGCAAAATGTTGCAGTGAAACCCCGCAGCAAAATAAAAAGTAAAGATTAAGAAAAGCCAGTATTAACTGTAGTCAATCAACATAAATCATGCGGACGGTTCTGGAAAGGAATTTAGCTATATACGAAAAAACAACACTGAAACTAAATTAAACATTTGAACAATAACAAGATACAAATTAATCTCGGAATAGAGTGTTGTCATTGTATGAAAAAAAGATGACAAAAAACAAAAGAAGAATGAAATAAATCATTCTAAATGACAAAATTGGATGATGATGATAACACAAATGACACGAGACATGAGTGGATGTGTATCACAGGCGACAGAATAAAGAGAAGCCAGATGGAAAGTAGCAAGCTTCTTTTGACAACAAAATATGTAATGTTTCAGAAACTGATTTCTGTTCCTGTCGTCAGGCACTTGTACTGTCTGAGGAACTTCAGTCAGTCATTCTGTGACAGTCAGGGGACTAGGGTTAATGGGTTGGATACAGCGGCAGCTACAGCAACACAGACTGATTACAGACGGGTAGCTTAGTAAAGGTTTTAGAATCAAGAAATGGCTGCCAAATTTCGTGCAACATATTTATCGGAAATTGTGTACACTTGCCAGCTGTCGTGTTTGTTTCATGTAATAGTAGTTTTTCACCACAGAACGTATAATTAAGAAATGGCAGGTTTTATTACAATTGCAGATCATTTGCAGGTTTGGTTTTTCGTGTTATTTATTCCCATATTTACTGCAGATAAGTAAGAGTATACCCATTATTTTTTTAAAGTTGGGTGTAAACACTACTGAATGATGCTTAGAAATAATAAGATGTCTGAAATTGTGAGTGACATCCAAAACTATAAATGCAAAATTTATTATGGTTGAAGTCTGTAATACAGGGTTCTGGAGACCTGATCAACATTCACTGGTTAAATGTTTGTTTTTCACCTTTGTGTCACAGTCAACATTTTCATTAGTGAGCTATTCTACCCAGTTGTCTTACCAAATTTATAGCCTAGTAACATACGAAACAAAGATGGGTTAATGCTAAAATAGCCGTCACAAATATTAAATAATCTGTGAGAATAGGTTCTGTAACACAATTCTCATTTGCTTTTGTGAGAGTGGAACCACAGTTGGGGATTTGAAACGAGCAGAAACTTTGCGTTATGAGTAGTGTTATTTTGAGTTGTTGGAAACAAGGAAAAGCGCAAAGGAGAGCTGCAGTAATTAACAGCTTATAGTATATAAACTAATTATATTGTTTTTATATTCAAACTTCAAATCACATTATAGCCATAAGTATAAATTAAAGAAAAGAAAAATAATTATCTTTATCCAATGTTAAACTACACCTCCTGATTATTTACTTGGAATGAAGTACCTGTAGGAAAAAATAACTGAATTTTTACAGGCAAAATGTAGTTATATTTTAAATTATAAATTTCCATTATGTCTTTCCTCTGTTTTTTTATAGCTGCTTTCTGAAATATGCCACAGATATAGAAATATGTAATGGAGATGTAAAATTGTTTAATTAATTGTCTTTGTAAATATTACTAATTTGGTTTTTATACTAAACAATTTTTTAACTATTATGTTTGATGTAGTACCTGTTCATGTTTATATTTTTTAGGAATATATATTGCCACACACTCATGCATGCACTCATAAACACACCTACACACTCACACGCATATACACCTGCATACATGCACGCACTCTTTCTCTCTCTTTCTCTTTCTATCTCTCTCTATTTTTCCTCTCTTTCTCTGTCATTCTCTGTCTCTCTCACTTTTTAATTTTTTTTTTCTGTGATATAGTTACTATACGTAATGTAATAGAGAAGCTCAACGGTTTTGCTTCACTCCTGTATCAGAAGCAGAATTATCAGTGGAAACAGAATTTTTACTGAATTATTTTAAAACTTTAATAATGTTATTTCTTAATTTTTATAATTTTTGAGTGTATATTTATTGGTATTTATGTTCCTTTTCCAAATAGTTAGCTGAGTTATTTAAATGAAAAATTTATGCTATAGGTAGTATAGTAAACTCTCACAAATCCGGGGGTCTCTGGGATTTGTGACCTTTGGATTTCTGAAAACCACAGATTTTTGAAATACTGTATTTTCCATAACAAAAATCTGCAAAATTAAAAAAAAAGTTTCATATATATTGTTAAGTCCCCGGTTTACGTCGTTCTGATAAACATAGTGGTTTTTAGGAACGTATCCCCGACATAAGTTGAGGACTTACAGGTATAAGCCAACACTTTTTGAAACAAAATAATTTATAAAAAACGGCACTTCGAACACGTTTGGCAACACTGGCCGGCCAGCTCTGGGCACGGGCAGACGGCTGCGAGCCGTCAAGTCGTAAACAACTTGTCATTGTCACAAAGTGGCAGAAACAGCGATCGCTATTTCCTTCTCCTCCAGTGTGCCAGCGAAGTAAACTACAGTGCACATAGCAATACCTTAAATTTTACTTACCGCAATCATTGATTATTCCAAACAAGGCACAAAAAATTAACATTTAACACTTTGTGCACAGATTAGTAATATTTATACACTTTTACTAGCTTGTACACACATTAAACTAAGGAAATACACAAGAAGTAGTGTAGTGCAACCTACCCGTGCACTGTGTCTATAATCTTTCTCTCCGTTCAGGGTTCATAATTTAAGATGCCTCGACTAGCTATTTTCTCAGGGGCAGTAAACATCACCTCATTCACTCTTCGTCGAAGGTATGAAAGAAACAAAGGAGACGGAGAAATGTATTCTGCTAAATGTTCATCTGCCCGGCAATTTAAATAAGTGATAGTCATTTATAGAGAATATAATACCGCGTTAGTTGCAGGATGTTCACTCTATTTCCAGATTGATTGACGATACAATACAGATACACACGCCGGTACAATACCTCGCAGTGGGCCTTCACCATACTCGCTTAAAATGGTAAATAAAGAAAAAATAACTACTTCAGTTATTTTAAATTTGGAACCAAAATGTTTTACTTTGCCCTGCCTGATGGCTCAGGTTATCAGAAACGAAATCATGCTGCTTGCGCGCCGCAGCCTCGCAGCGGCCCTCCCGCACACATCCGCTCGCTTCCACACACACCAAACAAGTAAAGAGCACGTGGCCGAGGTTCAACAGCCTCGCTGGCCCCGGCGGAAGTGCCCTGAGATATTACTACGCCAGTTACCCTTCTACCTACCTAGAGCATTCTTTAATTAACTGGGTTGACTTTACTAGGAGGTTTCAATTTACCAATCTTACAACAGTAAACCTCAATAAATACATAAAGGCTTAATTTCTTAATTTCCTACTTAGATATGTTTGTAGTGCTCGTTTTAAAGTTAACACATTCTTTTCTTTAGAGGCTACTACATGTCACATGACACTATAATACAAAGATTCCTCACCAGAGGCCACACTTAATACTAGCTATGAATGATCTCACCTGTCATACAAGATTTAATATTAATATTTATTATTACTATATTGGTTTGGCCCACCGCTCCTTAACAAACAACAAGCTTTAGCTTACAATTAAATATGAATGTCTCTTTGTTTCTCCTTCCGTTGTCACTTATTACTAACATCTGTCCTTATAGATTACTTTGTGGGGATCTCAATGCACTACACACGCGCCAGGCAAGCCGGGCCCCCCACACTTCCAGGCTACTCTGCAGTCCAAGTTAAACGAAGCACCTTGCGACTTCATTAGACGTCTGCTAACGCTGAGAATCGCGCATAAATCTGCAGTCGAGTTAATGAAATCATGTTTACATTAACATTAAGGTTAGGCTTAAATATTCTACAGCATAAAAAGAAATAGAATTTTGGAGACTGAAAGGGCGGGCCGGGCCAAGTACCCTTTTACAGTATACTTTAATTATTTCTAGAGTTGCAATTAACAGCACACGAGGTTGAAGCAGTCGGCTCACTATGTTGCTGTGTTAATTGTCCCACCATGTGAGTACGGATGTCTGACTGTTTGATGGCCTGTCTTCTTTTGTGAAGGATGGTAGAATGCAGGATATGGCATTGCATTACCTCCGACACAGGGTAACATTTTTTTCTGTTTCTAAAAAATTTCATTAGCGTGTCCCAAGCACCAGCCGGCCGCACTCCACGTAACATCTGCTTCGTCACTACCGTTATCTTCATCTCCACTACTTTTTTTACCATTTTAACGAAAACCACTTTTACAGTGCACTGTCAAAATCCTGTAGTTTGACCGTTTGGAGTGTTTTCCAATCATGAAATCCTTTCTCTGACTCTCTGTTCGACATAAACATTTTAAGTTTGGCACTACACTTTTTAATGCCGTACACAGTTGTCTCGCCTATGCCATACTCTTCCTTGATTGCAGAAACCTTTACACCACGTTCCAATTTCTTGCAAATCTCGAACTTTTGTTTTAGTATTAACGTTGCGTGCTTCTTTTTTCTTACCAGCGCCATTCTCACAACAGACAACACCAACAAATACTGGGAGCAGTGTCCGTGTACATCTTATCAATTTGTTGTGTTGCGGGAAGAACCGTTGACCTTGGGCTTGCTGCTTCTGCTGCTACTAGTACCGTTAGATGCTTACTACTGTAGCAGCGCGGCACAGCGTAGCACAAACTCGAAGAAGCTAGGTGCAGTGCAGCACGGCGCAGCACGTTGCAATAATCAAAACTGACATTGCTTTGAGAAAACCACAGATTTTTTAGTACCACGGATTCTCGAACTACGGACTGGCGAGAGTTTGCTGTATTTTGGATTTGTAGAATTTGTTGGCCTATTTCATTACAGCTATTGGATCTTCAAGCTTCTAGAATTATCTAGAAGGTTTTAGGGACACTGTGCTAAATTGTAGATCATAACTTCCTTCCCCATGGTCGGAGAAACTAATTTTTTGGGTTTGTTATAATGGCTGTCATCGAGTCACACAATGATCTTGTGATTGATGGTGTTCTGTGGTGTAATGCTGTAAGCCTATGGGAAATGTTTCGGGCTCTCTTTGGGCTGGGCAGTTTAAGCCTGCTCGTTGTTATGGCAGAAACTGGAATTTGAAGTTAGAGTGCATTATTTAGCCTGCACTGGCAATACCAGTAGTCCCAATCTTGTTTAAACTCTTTCAGACTTAATATTTAAATATAATGAAATTCTGTTCAGTTGGTGCAGCTGGCCACTAGGACATCTGGTGACGAGTTAGTTCCCAACTACTGATATTTAAAGTCGGGGAAAATGTCTGCACTGTCACAATAAATTGTGGGGTATTATAATGTTTTTAATTTTATTTTTATAACAATCACTTGCTTAGTGATAAAGTAACAGCAATACCAAGAAACTTTGAGGCTACATTATTCTTACCTCTCACCTGTGCGACTTGTTTTATTAAATTTATTAAACACACATACATAATTTAATACCATACAACTTTAGTCCTTACATTCTGAAACACAAGAGAATCACATTCAGTTGAAGACTCAGGAATTGAGATGGGAATAAACATATTTGTAGAAATATATGCTGGAAGCATGAGTTGCTGTTTATGTCGAATAGCTCTTCAATTCTGCCAGGCAATTTAATTTTGTGTTCACAAATGGAACAGTAAGTAGAAATTTTTCAGGTAGTCCAGAAAAAAAATATTGTTGTAGTTACGAAAGCTGATACAAATTGTATTTACAGAATTAGGTATTTTATAGGGTATTAATTAATAATAAAATATGCTGCAAATAAATGTTAAGTTTTGTTATGCTTAGATAGTACAAGCTAAGATTTTCTGAATCGAGAAGTTATGTATGATTGCAATTTTAATTTAGTTTTTATTTACTTATTATTTATTTCTTAATGTAACCCTTATCAGGTAACAGTTTTATTTTATCATATGATACTGTAAATTCATACTTTGTTGGCTAAAAATAGTGCAGTTTTCACTTAAACGAAACATATATGTACTTTTTTTTAACACATGTTATTTTCGACTGAAAACCTCACCAAAACATTTTGTGTGCAGTTTTAAGTGGCAGAAATAATTTGAATGCATTTTAGTTTATTGTGGGGATATAATTTAATTGAATGTGTTGAGAATGGTTTTAGGAAACCTTTCATTTAACACCAGAGAAGTAACATATTTTGTTATGTGAAATTATTTAGATAATGCATAAACAAAATTATGGACCCTTTCTTTAAAAGTATTAAATAAGTTTACATCACTGTTTTTGTTGACTCCTAATTTATTAAAATTAAGTTATTGTAATTGAAAAACATTGTAGGTTTACATTATTTAAAGTCATTGTTAATCTCAATGGACTGGAGAACAGTTCATAAGCAAGAAATGTTAACGTTAAAATTTTTTGTATGTACACAAAAAATTATGTAAACATTTTCTGGTAATATTTCTTGAGATTGTGTAATGTGCTTTTTAGATGATCATTTAGTTTATTAATTTTTTATTTTCATATTTTTCATGTTTTTTTTGTGGATTAAGTGACAATTTTTTCAAAATTATTTTTATATGGTTCTGTAGTATCAGTGGTTGCTTTGATGAACAAATTTTTTCAGGTCATAATTTATAATATTTTTTAATGTAATGGATGACTTGGCCTGTAGTATTTGGACATTGAATCATTAGTACAAACAGCAGATATTATAATTCTGGAAAATGTATGTGATGATCTGGGTTCAATAGTTTCCATTCATTAATCATCACTTCTAAAGCACTCAGAGTAAAAAAATTACTGTTTTTTTTGTGTGTAGCAACCCCAAGTGTTTTTAAAAGTATTTATTAATTGAACATACACTATTTACTAGTAAAATATTATTCAGGTAAATGGGTTGTTCCATACAAAATCACCAGTTGGTGGTTGCAGGACCATTTTTTTTAATTGCAAAATGTTTCATTTATGTTTCTACACATATTAGTAATTCAGAACCAATTTTTATTAAAACTATTTCGCTATATGGTTTTTTAGAGGCATTTTTGCAACTTAGTGCCCACCAGTTTATGCCAATATTGACATTTATGTAACCATTTACAGCATAATACCAATTGAGCTAGAGTCTTGAATAAACAACTATTGTGTTACTAATGAAATAAGCTTTAATTTGAATTATATACCTTTACATCACTCCATCCCCTTATTCCTAGAATTTTGCTTTGAATGTTAGGGTAATTTTGGTGAAAATTGTAATCTTTGAACAATAAAATTTAAAGGAACGGTAATAATATCAGAACTGAAAATTTTTCAGCTCCTCCCAGATTATTTCATAAGCTGTTAAACATTGCATTTTGGTTATTTTTTTAAAATCTAATTTTGAGATATATCTCTTGTGGGGGGAGGGGGGGGCTTAAAAAATTATGGAATTAGCTACATACAATGCCTTATAAGAGAACAACATTCTGTTAAAATTCATGTTTGGTATTCTACTAATAAGGAAGTTACAGGACTTGAGATGTCACTAAGAATCAATATATTCAACTTGGCACCTCAACTACAGCAAGTGTCTCTGATTCAGTAGTAAATGTTTCTATGACTACTTTAGTTGAGAAGTAGTGTGAGACAATGATTCTGAAATGTTTTAAGAGCATCCTGTAGCTGATGTGAGCTCCGAAGATGTTAGTTTTCTTTAAATGTTGAGTTTATCTCCATTGCTGAAATAGAGACTTTAAGTGCTGAGAAACAAACACGTGCTGTGTTTCAAAAACCAAAAATTGTTAAAAACTATTTAGTTACATCTTTTCCAGTCAATACACAAGCTCTAGATGAACAAGAAATTTTTCTTGCTTGTAGATTAGTTGAAGGGTATAACCTTTTAATTAATTTGGTGGGACAACGAAGTGTGAAGCAAGCAAAGCAAGCCATCAGAGAGCTTTCAGGAATCACATTTTGTCACCAGAATAGTTGCATCAGCTCTGTTCAGAAATAATCCCTGGCATTTCATATATTTTTGTTTCTGGCTTGCCAGTGAATAAGAGCCAAAGGAAAGGAAGTTCTTCCATACTGCATAACCACAAACTTATTTTACTTTATCAGCAAGTGATACTGTCTAGGTACCAGTCTCTCGGGTTTTAAGAAAACTAACAACTTCGGAGCTAACATTAGCTACAGGATGCTCTTAAAACATTTCAGGAACATTGTCTCACACTACTTCACAGTTAATGTACTTACAGAAACATTTACTATCTATTCACAGCCATTTGCTGCAGTTGAGGTGCAAATTGAAGTTATTGATTTTAGTGATATCTCAAGCCCTGTAACTTAGAGTATCAAACTTGTAATTTTAACTGAATGTTGTTCTCCTATAAGGCATTATATTAGGTTATTTCATAATTTTTGAAGTTTCCCCACCAGAGATATATTACCCGAAAATTTTATAAACTCAACCAAATGCAATGTTTATTTAATAGCTTATAAAAAATTTGAGAGGAGCTGAAAAATTTAAATCGTTGTCAGAATTCTCATTGACAAGGAAGTCCCATGCGCCATCATAGTCATTGTCATGTCGGTAGTGCTAGTTATCTCCGGCGAAGATATCGCCAACAGAGGTGAAGCTACCACAGTGCTAGTCGAAGTTGTTCAACACGAGCACACATCTCATCATAACTTATTCACTGACGTAGATAAAATTCTGATTCACTGCTACCAGTCGCACTAGTTACAGGAAATATCAAACATAACTTGTTCTATTTTTATTCCTGAAGTGAGTTGTGGTCATAGGTTAGTTACGTCACATATAAGATGACACAAACATCTCTTATTCATTCAATTTAATAAATGTCATACAGTGGTACGTGTTTCATCTTGTTCACTTTCCTACAATGTGTGACTTAATACGGTACTGGTTTAGTGTAATAGCAGTCCAACCATTCATTTTATTTCTTAACTCACAGATTTTCCCACTCTTCTCAAGGTTATCGAACCAAATTTTCTTTCATACTATGATAAAATGTACGTTAGTCCTTGCTGATCTCATTTCAATATTATATCTTCAGACTACCTCAGAAAGCCACACACTTCAGAACAATTACATGTTATTGTAGGGAACCGATCCTGTTTTTTAGGCTGAATCAATCTGAGCCCATAAGGACAAAATCTTGCAATATTGATAAAAACAGTAATAATAACAATAATCCAATGTACTACATTTTCAACCTGGATGCATCATTGAAGAAACAATCTAAAACTTCCAATAAGCCTGATACTTTTTAAAACAAAAAATATGTTCCATTTAAACAAATTATGTGTATTTCATCAAAATATTAGAGGATTAACTAAAAAAACTGATGAATTATCCATATGTCTCAATAATATTCGTAGTGACCTAGGCCTAGACATTCAAATCCTGTGTCTTACAGAAACATTTTAACAGAACCGTGCTATAAACAAATTTCAATCCCTGGTTACTCTCTCCGCTCAAGTTACTGTAGAACCAATATGTCAAGAGGAGGTACTTGTATTTTTGTCAAAAATAACTTAACTTGTCACCAACAAGTAATACCGGTAACTAGTTGTGAAGACAAAAACTTTGAGTGTTGCTCAGTTTGTATAGAAACTGATGTAGGGAAGAGAGCCATAATTTTAAGCTTTTACAGAGCCGCTTCAGGAAATTTTAGTACATTTGTAAGTAAATTAGAAAGTATTCTATTTACTATTTACAACCACAATACAGAAATAATGCTGTGTGGAGATTTCAATGATGATTATTTGAAAGAAAGTGATAAAAAAGTTAGTTTAGACATACTTTTAAGGATATTCAACTTGAAACCAACAGTCCTTTTTGCAACCAGAACTGAAGGTACCACACAAACAGCCATAGATAACATCTTTATAGGTAATCACTTAACCACATCCGGTCAATGTCTGCCTGTAATAAATGGGCTGTCAGACCATGATGCACAAGGTTTAGAAATCTCTCAGTTAAATGTGAGCACGAAGTAAACCTACTATAAAACCATTAGACAGTTCTCAGGTGAAAATGCCAATAAATTCAAATATGCTCTAAACACTGAAAAATGGTCACAAATGTACTATTCCACAAATGTAAATAACAAATTTAACTCGTTTCTTAGTTCCATTCTCCTGCATTATGAAAGCAGCTTCTCCTCTAAACAAGTTCGTATAAAATATGAGGCTAGGAAAAATCTGTGGATGACTAAAGGATTAAAAATTTTGTGTGACCACAAAAGAGAACTTTACAAAGCCACTAGAATCAGTAGCAATCCAGACATAGCCGACAGGTTCAAAATATACGGCAAAATTCTAAGAAATGTAATTAAAGAAGCGAAAAAATGGTACTTTAGCAGTCTTATTGAAAACTCTGACAGTGAAATCAAAACTAATTGGAACGTTATAAAAAAAGAAACAGGCAAAAGAACAGAGCCGTTTTCAAAAAATCAAACTAAGTATTGGAAACAAAACAGTTTCTGACACAAAAACAGTGACTAATGCTTTCAATTCATGTTACCTGAATGTTGTTGATAATCTAATTAGCAAAACAGCTCAAAGTGATAATACTAACCACATAGTAGTATCACAGAAGTAAGAATATCCCCTTATAACATGTCCCTACAAAACTCAAAGTTATCCTGTGGCTATGATGGCTTAAGTAGTATACGTATAAAACAGTTTGCCTCAGAACTCAGTATTCCGTTAAAACACATATGCAATGCTGTATTAAACGACAGTGTATTCCCTGACCGACTCAAATGTGCATTGGTAACACCACTCTTCAAGAAAGGAGAGAAAACCAATGTAGCTAACTACAGACCAATCTCATTGCTAACCACTTTTTCAAAAATCATTGAAAAAGTAATATTTACTAGACTTTTTACTCATTTTGAAAAATTCCAAATTTTCTCAAAATTCCAGTATGGTTTCAGAAAAAAATCCTCTACCAATGAGGCAATATATCAGCTCATAACAAATGTCTTGAATGCACTCGACAAAAAACTACCATCAGTCGGAATTTTTTGTGACCTTACCAAAGCATTTGACTGTGTCAGTCACGAGCTGCTTCTTCAAAAACTACAGTTTTATGGTGTAAATGGATGACTCGTATTTATCAAATAGACGACAACAAGTTTGCATTAGGGTAGTCTCAAATATTGTTTATTCAAAACCAGGTAAGATAAGACATGGTGTTCCTCAATGTTCAATTCTTGGACCTCTGTTATTCCTGGTTTACATAAATGACCTGCCTGATTGCCTAAACAATAGTTCTATACCTACCTTATTTGCAGATGACACCAGTATCATAATATCAGGAAAATGAGAGGAAGAACTTACTCAACTAGCCAACACCACTTTTACAGAATTAGATGCATGGTTTATAAGAAACAAATTAAACCTTAACACAGAAGAAACCCATTTCTTAAAGTTTGCAACAAAATATAGTAATCAGCCAACGATAAATGTTCATTGCGGCACTGCAGAAATCAATAAAGCCACATACACAACATTTTTGGGTTTATATGTTGATTGTCAACTGAATTGAAAAACACAAATTGAATATATAATTCCAAAACTGAGCTCTGCATGTTTCGCTCTACGTAACGTAGCAGATATACTAAACAAAGATTCGGTGTTGACTGTACACTCTTTTATGACTTATGGCATCATGTTTTGGAGTAACTCCTCTGACAGAAATAATGTTTTCCATATGCAGAAGAGAGCTGTAAGAATAATTCATGGGAGAAAACAGACTGAATCCTGTAGACCCCTTTTCAAAAGTTCCAAAATAATGACCTTAGCTTGTGAATATATTTACTCATTGCTGACATTCATCTCCAAAAATCAGAAGTGGTTCCACACAAATGAACATTTTCATCTACATAACACTAGAAGTAAAAACCTTTTACATATGCCTCTTGTCAACTTGACCTTACAGCAAAAAGGTCCTTCATACACAGCTTGCAAGTTGTTCAACAAACTCCCCAGCCACCTACAATATGCATGTTTAGCTAACACAAAAATATTCAAAAAACACCTTAAAGATTTCTTGATCCTAAATGCTTTTTACACAGTCGATGAGTATTTGAGTGGATCTACGACATTGTAGATACTAATTTAAGATATTTATTCTGGATTAAGATTCTGTTTCTTCTCTTGCTTTTTTTTTTCTTTTGCATGTGGAGGTTATGAAGTATGCTGACGTGAGCCTACATGCGAGCCCGAACCGACAATAAATGTTGAATTTCGCTCTTTTAGTGTTTAATTTTAAAAGTATAACTTATGTCATTAATTTGTTTGATTGTATATTGTAAATATGACTTGTCCAATATCTTTGTGCAAAAATGTACACAAAAAAAGATCGAAGGATGCAATAAACTAAATCTGAAAAGCTAAATATAAAGTAGATATGAATTCAAAGGAAAATTTTCAGCTTTGGTATTGTTCCTCTTCTTTTAAATTTTTTGTTCAAATATTACTATTTTCACCAAAATGTACCTAACATTCAAAGAAAAATTTTAGGAATAAGGAGATGGTGTATGATAAATTTATATAACACAAATTAAATTGTATTTCAGTAGTAATACAATGGTTGTTGATTCAAGGCTCTAGCTCAAATAGATATTGTGCTGTAACTGGTTAAGTAAATGTCAATATTGGCATAAACTGGTGTGTACTAAGTTGCAAAAATGGCCGTACAAAATAAAGTATGGCAAGATAATGTTTATGGAACCTTATTTTGTAGTGCCAATGCAGGTAGGAATATATATGTGACAAGTTTCATAATTAAAAAAAAATGTTCATGCAACCAAATAATTTTTTACTTGGTGATTTCACATGGAATGACCCAAATCCATTTTGTCACTGTTAAGGTTCTTATCTAAGTAGGCTGGGTTAGTGTATGTGAGGCACAAAACCTATGGAGCGTCAAGAGTGACGTCTGTCGGCATATGTAATGCAATATCACCTCTACGTGCAAACCCTGCAACTGTTGCGCAGAGCTTTACTATTATTCATTTTCGTATGGGACTTTAATTGGTGACTGTAGTATTTTATTTGCGATACTTATGGTTCAAATTCCAGTGCCTATTTCTATTACTGTGCTTTTCGAATCAGATTTGAATTTTCCTAGATACTGCGGTTTAAAAAAGCTGTTTTTAGCCATTTTCCGGGTCTTGAAAACCATGTTTCCAATTGTTAACCTGTTAGAAACATTGTTTGAAATGTGTTTTCTTTTCATAGATGTACAAACGTAATGCATGTTGAGATGTATCTTCCAAATATGACTATTTGTAACGCCCTGCAATGTGTTTCAAGTGAAGGTAGATAGGAACCTTAGCAAGAGAGTATAATTTTGAAGCATATTTCATATGTCAAAACACTAGACTTATAATAGGCAGTAACTTCCTACAGGTTATGTTGCTTGTTGTTTTAAACTGTATTGTATGCAATAAATCAATGAAAATGGTATTAAAAAATAAATACAAGGAATTTTATCCTATCATAAAATTTACAGTGATACCTCACTTATTAATAATAGTCCACCATTATAATTTATTGACATACTAACCACTGTCCTGAAATTAATTTCCAGCAGTATATATTGGAATATGTAAGATACAATAAAAATAAGTAAGCTTATATGACACACTTAATTTTTATCTGGGATCACAACCGTGGTTAAAAGTAAGTAAGAACTCCAAATGGATAATTTGGTGATTGATATCATACGTGTCATTGAACTATAACTCTCCGTAAAAGTTTTGGAGCAGTCCAGTAATACACATTTCCAAAAATAAAAAAAAGCTTGGACCTGCCTTTGTAAAGTGAAACCACATTATAGTTAAAAACAAGAATGCGTGTAGCCACGTGAACATAAAGTGACAAGTAAGTACATAAACACTATAATACCTAGCCAATCAGATGTAATGTCAAGAAACTACACTAGCCATTTTTATTTTAAAAATCTGTTACTATTCTATCCTTCTAAGTTAGTTCTCTATGATAAAACCTTAATTTCGTCTCGCAGTAACCAGATCAACTGGAGAAAAAATTAAGCATGAAACCATCAGTATAATCAGACATCGTCCCCCGTTAAATATTTTAGTGATATTCAGGATGTTATTTACTATATTCATAGGCCTACATGTTCAATGATGTGCAGTAATGACCAGGTGAATGGATACGTAAATAAATTTGTACACCGGCATATACAAATATCAGATTGTAATAATACCAGGAATATTGTCATAAACTGACCTACAGTTAATACCAGGAATATTGGCATAAACTGACCTACAGTTTCTTCAAATTCCTTGTAACTGTTAAAAAAATTGATGACTTCTTACAAATGTCTGTTCACATGCGGGGCTTAAAGTAGACCTAGGCCTACAAATTACCTTGTTGCACTAGGTGATTTTCACTGTAAACTATTTTGAAATGCAATAATTTGCCAACAAATCTTGCAACTTCTTTCAGTTAGTAAATACAGACAGAAACACAAAACAGTGGGCATGAATGTGAAATGACGGATATTGCGATATTGGTTTTTTTTTTGTCATTGGACATTATAAAACTTGGCATCTCTTCAAATAACTGTTGTTTGGCCTATTATTCTACATTAAATAAATAGCAATGTTTTACGTAGTTAGAAATCATTAATGTAACAAACATTCAAATGTATTGAGCATTATGGCAAACATTTAATTGTGTGTGCAAAAACAGCTGATTTTCCCCAGCATGCAATCTGTTCTGACAACACAGGCAAAGTCGTCCATTGGCATGTGGTTTTGTGGTATTCTGTGTTTACTATACTTTGACAATTGAATTCAAATTTCTGTGTTGTGTAATATGAATGTATGTTTCATTAGGTGACAACAAATTTTCGTATTTTCAAGCTAGTGTACAGCCTTAGTGTGTAGCAGCCTGATGTAATTACATGGAGTTGATTTTTAATGTCCTGCACAATTTTACATCCTCTTTTTGTCCATTTTCATCAATGTGCTATATGAAATTTATTTATTTTACAGAAATGCCAGGAATAATGGCTCTTCGCCGGCGAGCAGGTGATGACAAACCTCTAAAAGATGCTAAAATTGTTGGGTGCACTCATATAAATGCTCAGACTGCTGTGAGTAAAAATTTAACTCACTTGTAATACGGTAATTATTTCATGAGACACAATTGAAAGTAATTAGTCATTCATATTTTTATCATATAATATTTAATGTAGTCAAACCAAGAAAAGGGTTAACCTAAAAGCAAGGTGGTAGAATTACAGTCAGCAATTTCTTACTGCAAAAGTCCAGCTGAAAATACTTATATCATTTTACAAGAGAGATGGTGGAATACCTAATTTATTTTTATTTATTTTGTTTATTCTCATATAAAATTAAGCTCCAAGGCTGGTTTTCAATTTGCTATATGCTACATATTCTTATTTTGATTTGCATGACAAAAAAAAAAACAAATACAATATATAAAACAGTAAATAATACAATGGATGATGAAATAATAGATAGTGAACTATTTTACAATTCAGTGGCTAACATATAATTAAGGGTACATCGGTTAATTTGGGATGAAGCATAAGTAACCGATGTAGTATGTGTAATATACAATGAAATATTATCTTGGAGATGTGTTGTAAGCGTGATATTTTTGGTGTTTGGTTTTACTTTTGTTCTAATAGTAACATGTATTTGTATTTTACTCTATAGTTCTTACTGGAGGTGTTTTTTTATTTCTGCTAGTAACTTGCTCCAGAGATGACTGGTTTTGTTTACGAACAGTCACTTGTACAATGTGTGTCTGTGTCAGGTTATCTGAGAGTTTGATCTGTGTGTAGTACTGTATGAAGGAACTGTGATATGTTGAACAATTTTAAATAAGATGTAAGGCATGCCACTTAAAAGAATTGACTATGGCTTAGCTGAAATGTGTAAGATCATCTGTTTTTCTTTTTTAACTAACTAGATTTTGACAATTACTGCATTATGTGGTCTCTTCTTTTAAAAATTTAGACAAATCTAATGCAAGCATTTTGTAGCTTCTGTATTCTGTATTATAGTGCATTTTCGAATGTGCAGTAGTTGAATGGTGACAAAACCAAGGTATCACGTAGCTTAAGTTTGAGGTCGTGTGAGAGAATGCATTTGAATTTGTAAAGGTTTTAAGTCCGTAATATTTACTTTGAATCTACAAAGAAATTTTTTACTCCAGGTAAGTTGTGAGTCAAAGGTTCCGATGGAACTAACAGTAGGAAACTAGGTTACAATTGATTATTGTTTTAATGAGGTTATTATGTTTATTAAATTCATTGAATATCTTTGTGCCTATGACCATGACTTTGCATTTATCTGCATTTAATTTCAGTTTGTTTTCAATGCACCACTTTTGTAGGCAATCTAGATCCTAATTTACTTTGTCAATTGTGCTTTCAATTTCGTACAAATCTGTTTTCCGATATAATTGTGTTTCATCATCAAACTGGTGACATGAAACATATGTAAGTTGTTTGGGGAGCTGTACAACGTATGTAGAGGAAATTAGTGGTGTTTAATTGACATTTTCTTCTAGTTTTGGTTTATACTACAACCTCTCTAGTCATGAGATACTATTTTTCTTAACACTCTGTTTAATTATCCAGTTCTTGAAGTACATTAGTTGTGAACAAAATAATTGCAGAATGTCAAACAGTTTGTGTACCAATGATCAGATTGGTTTACTGTAGCTAATAGTAGTTGCACCTATAGAATGTTTAACCATTTTTTGGAACATCTGCCGAATTCCCTTCTGTAGAGTATAAGTACCAGGTGATTAAACAACATATCTAAGTTCCAGAAGTCACTTCACACTTTTACACTGTCACATCCTCATTGAAAATATTTTTCACTGTTCAGTGCGTCAGGACTCAAGACATTGGAAAAAAAGGGAATGGTGTTTATAACAAGGATCAAGTATCGTAGCCGCTAAGTAATTTTTTTTCCCAGTTTACCAGGACTTGAACTAAATTAATTTTTCAAGTCTGTTTCAAATTTCCAGCATGTGATTCATGCTGTTCAGTAGAGGTAAGGTCTATAACATCTGTTGCAGATCATTTTTTATTACTGATTGTCTTGGTCACATATTTAGAGTGTGTAAGATGGTCTATTAATTGCTTAGCAAGCAACGAATCTTCAGTGGTAAGCTTGTAGCTAAACTTTGAATAATTTGAAGAGCAACTATAATAGGAAGACACTGCAACTTCTTGAATATGTACGTGTTGAATTTCATTCATCTTTTTCTTGGCATCAATAAGTATTTTTTTGGCTGCTACTGATTGACTGAAATGATCTGCAATTCTCCTGAATGTAGCAAGCAGCTCATGAACATGATATTGATTCATCTGATCATCGTTGAATATAAGCTGAAAAATGTGAACTAAGCATGGAATATTTGACTGTTTGAGGTGATCTGACTGCACATTTCATATTAAATTAAGTAACACATGCACATACTTCTTACCTATCTGCCAGTCTTCAGATATATACATGAGATTGTCTGCAATGTTTACTATAGTGTGCAAAGCTCTTTTGAAAGGTAAAACATAAGGCATAAATGTACCTTCTGTTCCACAAGTGGTGACACTAATCAAATCATTAATTTGAGATTTTATCTCACTTGTTAACAACTCAGTTGTGACAGTAATAGTAAGTTTTGAAAGTCTCTCACTATATGCTTCTCTTTCTTGAATATTGTTATGGAATTACTGTCTCAACCATGTGCTTCCTTAAAGGAATGTATCTCTGAATAGACGTGAGATGAACAAAGCCATAGTTACTCAGTATGTCATCTTGTTGCGTGTCTACACATATAATTTCAGCAATTAGTTTGGTAAATTCCTGTGCTCGTGGATCATTGGAATTATAGCATAATTGTTTGGCAATCATCTTGCAGTGTTGGCTGAAGTATGCTTCTTTTGACTTTCTTCTGAAAAGGCCCAGCAACCAGTTCTTCGCAGAGTACGTCTGATTTACACTCTTCGAAAATTACCAAGGATGTCTTTTCGTAACATGATGCAACATGTTGGTGGTCGTGTAGCTTGATCGACAAGCACCACCACCTGATATATAAGCACTGCAATATAAACATATTGCTTTATTGTTGTCTTCTTGAGTTGGAGTAAAGTGTCCCATGCCTTGCTTCTTTTTTCCCTTGTTGCCATTGTTTTTAAAAGAATTTTGTTTTCAGAAACATGTACATTAGCTCGCACACAAATATTTATGTTTGTGAACACTTTTAGCTCATTTTATACATTGTAGTACATAGCAAAGACAACATCAAAATTGGAAAATAGTTGGCCAACATTAATATTAGTGAACATTCAGTGCTACAATTACTACTAGTGCTCATATTGGAAAAAAGATTCAGATGCCACCATTTTGGATTGCAATTGTTCGGTGCATTGGAACTAGACAACAAACAGGAGTCAACTTTAGGGGTATGGAAAGGTATGATGTCGAACGGACTGGACTACTCAATCGTAATAAAATATGATCTTATTGCAATTCGATAAGATTTTTTTTCCGAGTAGATAGTTTTCAACTAATGTTTTATTTACATAGCATTATGGAGTAATATGCTTTACTTTTGTTTTAAAAAAAATCAGAAACTCTAATTAGAAAAATTAAGGGTTTAAACCACAAAATCTACAAAAATGGAAAACTGTAATTTTTATAATTTTAAATATAACATCTAGGCCTCTATAATAACATGATTTAAAGAATACTTGCGTTTTGATTTTAAAAAAATTTTAGTATCCAAAAATCTCTGCATGAGAGGTTTACAGATCTTAAAATTATTTTCAATAGAAAACGTGAGTATTTTTGATATTCTGTTATTACAGAAGGCTTTATATTTCTTTTAATATCCAAAATTATAAAAAATATAGTCTTCCATTTTCATAGATTTTGTCACAAACCAGTACTAGCAAGCGGGTTCAGTATCGGAATTGCTGCATCACTGTTTAATTATTTTTCTGCCATGTTAGACAGAGCAGGTAGAATTCTAAAAGGACAGAATTTTTTATGCAGTATGTATCTTAAACATACTGACAAACTTTAACAGGTGTTTGCTGAGGTGAGAATAAAATGTTTGATGCAGGTGTAATGAAGCAGCGTTTCTGGGTGACCAGGATCACGTAAGAGCTCGCTCGGGACCCAAATATTGAGGGATAAGGAATGGTAGCTGCTACCAGGAGAAAATTATCAGCCTTCTCACAGCTAGCTCGATGGTATGAGCAAGTCATAAGCTGGTATAACGACTACCTTGCCGTAGTCTTCGAAACATGTGGCAAGGTGTAACGTCAGAGGTTGGTGGGTCCGAGAATGACAATATCACAGAATTATGATGAGTTGGACCTAGAGCAGTGCTTAAAATGCCATTGGCACCGTAGAACATTGGGCCTAAGCCCCTTGTCTCACACTGCTACAAAATATTGTAGGTAAAGTCATTAACCTTCGCCTTGAAAGTAAGGACCATTAAAACATGAACTTATGTCGCCCATATCAAATTGACTAGTCATTCTACATACACAATTCAGGAAGATATTGTGATAAATTTTCTACACTTATGTGCAATGATGACCACTGAAATTCAGTCTTGCGTGGTAATCGCAAATAGGCTTAATCCGTCCACAAACGCTCACTTCTATGCGATAAGCGCGCAGTTGTATAATATATAATGCAGACAGCCAGATGTTGGCAGTCAGTTGGCAGCGAGCATTCGTGCGAGTATGTTGCGGTTCTTTTCGCTCTGTGCTCTGCCATCTAGCAGCCACCGCTTCAGCCATGTTCAATCTAGCTTCTTCCTTTCGTCCTTTCTGCTTTGCTCGTCTCATCACTCAGACTAAACAGTAGGTGGGGGGACAGAGGCGAACAGCAGGGCTAATCAGATTACTATCTCTACAAGTCTTGCACGCATGCAGGCCACGAGTGACGTGGCGTGGACGCAGACATATCAACAGATACAGCTCAAACCCGTGGACCTAAACGCATTAAATTTTCAGGGTGACTTTCCCTCACCCCATTGACATCCAAAAAGAAGGAATTTTTCTAACTTGGGAAATTATGGTGGTGACAGGGAGTAAATGAGTTTTCAATAAATCCTAGATATCACATTTACCTTGCGAGCATAATTATTTTTGCTTCAAAATATTGTGTATTCATATGAATACTAGAATATTTTTAAATTTTTTTGAAATTTGTAAATGAAGGGGTGAAAAGCTTAAAATGTATTTAAAATTAATACTTTTAAACCTGCTGATATATGTAATTGATTTTTACTCTACAGTTAAGCTTTCATAAATACTTAACAACTGCCTTCATGTTGTTTTTTCTCTCGAAATTTCACCTAAATGGCAGTTAAGAAATGTAATGTGTTTCCAAGTAATTCTCAGCAATTCTTAAACCCATGGAGATAACACAATGATTTTTTAATAGGAATGAAGCTTACGTTAAACGTTACTTCAGTTTTTTTCCCTCCTCCAAATCTGACATTAGGTGTGTAAATTGAAGTAAAATGTTCCAGAACTCCTGAAAAATGAGCATGGCTTTGGAGAAATAAGATGTTACTTTTCCCATTGGATTCATAAAAACATCTTTTTGTTTTTGGGCCCCCATATACATAAGAATTCTAACGGCATGTCTTGGTGTAATCGGGTATCATACAAATCTGCGTTGAGGGAGATTTATAGCTTGAATACCTTGTAAGAGATTGCGTCAGGAAATTTCTCAGATTTTTTTATGCACATGTTAGTGGCAGGAGGTAGAATATCATTTTTATGTTTGAAGTATATGACAAGAGTTTTCAAATGTTGAAAGCATAGAGGACGCAGCCACGACGGGGCAAGCTAAGGTCTTGAGAGCCTGTGAGGGGCGACATGAGCTGGATACAGAACAGTGCCTCTAATGAAAACGGGAGAAATGGGAGATAACTCAGTAAACCTGTCGACCTAGGTCATCATCCAGGCATGATTGCCACATGAAACACTACATTCAAACCAGCCGGGTATCAAACCTGAATTACTATGCTGGTGTTAAATGTTGACAGAATACCTTCCAAAGTCACTGTCCAGAATATTTATTTTCATTTTTTTTTGTAAAAAAAATAAAACATAGTAGAAGACTCAACGATGGTAACTGCCATAATACAATACACAACTATTATAGAATATGCAGTGTTTACTTTAACATTTTAAGAATTTGTACTACAATTTTTTAATATTTTAATAATAATTAAGGGGGAAGCTGCAGCCTGGAAGCTAGTTATGTATAACTAAATTACAAACTGTCGAAATTAGATCATAACTCTTTCATATTATAGGATTTCATAAAGTACCAATGATATAATAATTTCGTACTTCATTTACATATTCGGTAAGCGCAGTAAACCACTCCTTTGTGGTAGCTAAATACAAATTACATATCTGAAAAGCTAGTACAGTGAACCCTCAATAACTCGAACTAAAAGGGGGGAGAAGCTGTCGGAGTTACTATTTGTCCGTGTTATCGAGGGGTGTCCGGGGAGGAGGGGTAATCAGTCATTAATCACAAGAAACGTGAGGAAACCAGTACGCTATCATTTCTACAAGCAATAGAAGCGGCAATATATACTGCTTTGTACGTATCAATTTACAGGAGGGGGTAGTGGGGAAATTATCACTGTAACGGGAGAACTATAAAAGAAATATTGTCAAACAACCTGTGCTGGTTGATTATTTTTATTTGTTTTTTTATGCTACTTCTGGCTGATCTTTTTTATCTATGCTAGAAGCTGGCACCAAGGCACCCTTCTACCACATAAAATTTCTCACCCCTTTCTCTCGTTTGGCTGGCAACAGTCTATGTGCGTGTGTGTGTGAGTGTGTGCATGTGTGCGTGTGTGTGAGAGATAAGCTAGGGTGGCAGAGAGTGAGCGGAAGTAGTCTAGGTCAACCGGTACAGTCTCTACAGTAATAAAAACACTGCACGTGACCACACACAACTCACGAGATGTTTACGTGAAAAATTGCTCTACATCAGCATGTCACAGTGTCTGCAGCCAGCTGCTAGTTTCCTACGAGAAATTTTTTTTTCCAGGGCCTCTTTGTTTGAATACGAGGCCAGGAGCAACGTAAATCTCAGTCTACCTTTTCTCCTTTTTTTTTTGTTTAGTTGAAGTCACGGCCGTGGTTGAAGTGAAGTGCGCTTGTAGGCCTCCTTTCAAACTATCTTACCTTGGCTGCGTCGTCATAGATCAGTGACGTATTTACACTCTTTACACTTAAAATAAATTTCTCTGATACCATCAACATTAACAGGAACTCAATAAAAGCCCATTCATTTTAACCATTTAACTTTTTCAAAAGCGAGGCCCTCTAGAATGTGCGACCCGGGGCAAAAGCCTCTTTCTGCCCCCCTCCCCTTTTTTTTATAATTTATTAAGCCCTGTTTTATTTTTTCGATATTGCGCCGGCCTCTAGCGTAGTGGGTTAGTCGCCAGTTTACGGTGCGAGAGGCCCTGGGTTCGAATCCTTGCTCGGGCATGGATGTTCTGTGGTTCTTTCACCTCACTTAACCCTCATCGGCTTGTAAGACGTCGTTAAAGGGCCGTTAAACCCTCTCACCACCTTGTCTACATTGCAATGCAAACCAATGGCTTTTAATTTTTTTATTAATGTCCGGAACAAATTGTTTTGCAATCTTGAATTTATTGCACATACCAGAACAAAATAAATTTCCCTTTAGGTGCCATTGTGACCTGTAGTTACCGTCCAATTCACCAGCATCATACTGTAATGTTTATTTATGACGCACGTTAGGGTATGGCTCGCGCGGTGAAGAGGGAGGAAAGATAAAGAAGGGAGGTCTGCCTGCTGAGTTGCATCTCAACTCGCGCGCTTGTTGAGTTGCATCTCTACTCGCGCCTTGCTAGCAACATTTAACCACACGGAAGTTGCCAGATATTTTACGGTGGGATTATTAAAGGCTACGTAGCGATGAGCAACTGCTTTTATAGCTTAATACTGTTTTTTAAATAAAACGTGATGGATGTAATTGAGGCAGACACAATTTTCTTATAATTTTGACCAAAAAATTATTTAATTAAAATTAATTTTGTTTTTTTGAAATTCTGTCCGAGTTATCCGAAGTCCGGGACATCGAGGTCCGAGTTATCGAGGGTTCACTGTATACATTAATACAGTTTCTTACTGAAATATTTGCAATCGCCATATGTCATGCATATATTTTAACGTATTTGATTTCAATTCACAATGACAAAATCTGAGCATCTTAAAAATTTATCATGACAATACATTTGAGATTTGTTTTGTAAAACTCCACATTCCAATAGAAACAGCTCGATTGCAATGCTTTTATACTTTCTAATAACAATTTGGCACATATTTTTGTTTCCTCTAGAACATTGTACTTGGTGTGACAAAACATTAACTACAACACTGACTAAAAAAAGCTACATCACATGTGTGTTTTATTGATAAGAAATACGTTTCAATTCATCCAGCTGGCTATTTTTAATGCACATGGCCGAACATAGCATAATCGAAAACCAAAAGAAAAAATTATTGCTACAAAAATTTTTTATTACAGTTACAAAATTTACATAATTATTTATTCATCTAGGTTAACTAGATTTTACTGGATCATTTACGATGTAATAAGTATAATTACTGAATAAGTTTAGCAACCGAAAAAAATCCGAAAATGTCACTGGTAAAAGGTAAGATTTGTGTTTGTCGCATGCACCCATATTCGGGTGTCTCTTCCCTTCGTGAAATATTTAAAAATCCAAGATTTACCCGACATTGAAATTTAACAAGATTAAAATCTACTCAAACACTGTTAGTTTCCTTTAGGGCAGAATAATGTCAAAATTAATCATTTTTAATTAAAACTTTCCTCCTAAAGCTCAAATGTTTCTGGAAAGTATTCATAATCACTCTTGTTTTCTGACCGGGGTAGAGACTCTAATCCTGAAAGATTCAAAGTGAATCGGAAAAAGTGATGATAATTATAGATTTTTGCTAAATAATTCTTAGTTAAAAACATTTCATACCCTAAATCCAAAGAGAAGTATTTAAAGAGACTGTATAAAAAATAGACGAAAATTACCACAGGTAGAATTATCTACCAAGAATTTTGCAACTGAGGTCCTCTGTTTATAAGCATTACTGTATATTTACGACTGTAATCAAGAAAATTATAAATTTATGAGCAAAATGATTTTGAGAAGAAACGAGGTGAAACTTGAGAGAAGTGAAAATTATCCACCAACAAGCACAAAGACAGAAAAAAAGAGACAGATGCTCTGTCTCTTGTCAAGTACTGCTAATAACCGAGTGGTGCTTTTAGTTTACATATTCAGATTTTATGCCTCAGTGTTTCAATGTCACCTGCACTGAAAGAAGAATTTTCCCTGCAAAATTATTTTTGTGGTAAACACTAAATTTTTTAGTGGTAACTGCAAAATTTTTTGGAGACTACAAACAATTTTTGTGGTCGCTACAAAATTTCTTTTTCAGGGTGAATACCAAGAAAATATTTTGAGCCCACCACAAAATATTTTTTTTTCCATTTGCACAAGAAAAATATGTTTTCCTGTGCATCAAAGAACGCAGTTCTAAGTGGCGCTTGCATATATGTACAGTGTTGCCAAAGTGTGTAGAATATGACAGTGGTTTGTAAAGTTTGCGTGGACTGAAAACTGTGTGAGATAATTGGGGGATGTGCTGTTGAAAATTATATTTCTTATTTATATTTTGTATGAAATAATTCAAAATTTATAAGTGAACGTGAAAGTGGATGTTTGAATTAAAAATCTCAGGAACAATATATTCCAAAAATGTATTCTATTGAACTCGTACATAGGTGAGTATGGTACGTAAGGAAAAAAAGGCCTGTGCGTTGGAGAAGGATGTGAGCAGGGTGCTAAAACAGAGACAGTGAAGATTATGGAATCATTGATTGTGTGAAAAAAGGTAACATAGTTCGTGAAAGGTCATCTGTTTGGTTTTGTGCTTCCTATGTTAGTGGCTGAAGAGAGATGGCCATCAGGTGTTAAGAAAAGAGGTTTGGTTTGGTTTGTTACAGAAGAGTTTGAGAAAGGTAGAGTTGTTTGTTTTGTTTTTAATGGGGAGGGTACTCGAGTGCAGGGTACCGTACTCAGAGTATAAATATCTAATTGGACGTCCATAGGCATCTGAATACCCTGAAGGATGAAATGAAATCCTGCAATAGAGAAGTTATTCATGAGAAAGGCAGAGGAAACAAGAGATCCTCAAGAAAACAGCTTGCCAAAGGCAACTCCAGTCACATTTTCACCGGTTCGAAATTTTGTAACCAATCCCACCTGGGATCGAACTCAAATCGCCTTGGTAGGAGTCAAGTGGTCTGACCACTCGGATACCGGCGACCGAAAAAAAAGAGAGATAAAGAGAATGAAGGGACAACAAGCCGAGTTGTTGCAATTATTTCTCTGCCAAAGTGTATGGAATTTAGCTGTGATGTCTGTGGAATTTGGAATGGCTGGTTTGGCAACACTGGTTACATGCACAGAGAATGTTGAAGTGACGGACATTTTTAATTGTGGGAACTAATTTGGTTTATATCGCTTATTAATTAATATTTTATTATTTTTCGTAATCAACAAATTATGCTTCAGAGACATTATATTGAAAATTTCTGTAGGCACTTCACTAATTTAGGCTATATGCCATGGTTTTTTCATTGTGTAGGAATAAGGTCCAAACATATACAATGTTTTGCTCATAAAGAATATCTCCCTGTGCAGTAAAAAAAAATTTATTTAATATTTGCAGAGCCAAAGAAAATAGTTGAAACAATATTTAATCTAATTTGTTGTAGTCTTATTTTACTTTTTATGGTTCAGTTCTCCAGATTTCTTACTATTAACTAATTAATTGCTATAGTTAATTTGAATATAGAATTAATGAGCTTCAACGGACTAAACACACCAGTGGCTGCGACTGCTACCTGGATGATGGGCTTTTATATTTTGTTACGTATAGGTATAACATACTTAAAAATATAATGTATACACGTACTGTTGCAATAGCCTGATTTCAGTTTATATGTTTTATTGTTTTTGGTTCATAATTCAACTTTTGACCTTGGGCTGAGGGAGGGTGGTGGTGGTCATAACTCTTTTGGAACCCCCCCTTCCCAATTCTGGATCCACCCGAGATCTTATGACTGAAATCTTTGTTTTTCAAGTGTTAACTTACTTTAGTAAAATTTTAGGGGGAGGGAGTAGTAATAATAATAATAATAATAATCCTGTTAGTATTTTTAACCGAGTTAGTATGAAAAAGTCGTAATATTTTAATTGTACCTTTCGCCCTTATGAGAATAGCAGAGGTGGCTACCCTCTAATTGCATATAACTTTTTTTACGTCCGGATTTTCAAACATCTGAAGATGGTTTATTAAGTAATGTTACCTGTCTAACAAAAAATGTCCTCTAGTTGTAATAGTCTAGGACTCATAGTTTTCTTTCAAATCACAAATGAAGCTACAGCGATAAAGTTCCCGAAACAATGGTATCCTGAGTTAGAAACATGTAGGTAACGTTGAATGTGCACCATCAACAATTCAAGGAACACAACAAAATAAACACATGAACGCACTATTGCCTATGCTGTATGCTGTGTATCTTAGGTGCAAAACACAGGACTTAGGAGCATTTTTAAATAATGATATGCAAAAAAAGGTGGGTTTGGATGGCAACCCATCACACGAAAAGGGATAGGTAGAAACTTCACTGAAATCTTTAAAACACAAATATCCAAATGTTGTGTTTTATTCCACAAAGTGAATTATACAGTACAAGTTTACCAGAAAGCCATCTTGTTTTTTTGTTCCTTGACATCTTATTTGAGAAAGGAAAATTAATGTGTTTTTGTTCAAAAAGTTCTGATTCTGTAGATACCAACAAGTATCGTTTACCTGTAAAGGGAATTAATTGTAGGGTTAAAACTTCAGGCATTAATTTTTGCTTGTCATGTTTGGCACAATTCCCGATCCGCAAAGAATAACCTAACAAAATTATGCACTTCTTTGTTTTCTAATGTACGAATGATGTGTCGTAATTTTGTACAATAAGTAATTTTCATGTGGTTTGTCTAATTGACACATACTTACAGACTGTGTGATGTGAAACATTAAATAATACCTAATTTTGGAAAATTAAGGGTTGCAAAACCTATGTTGTTAAATGTACTGGTAGTCCATAAACATTGATGTATGTGGCAGTTGATAAGAAGCACATAAAAATTACAGTACAAGACTTCTTGTTACTTGTCCTGCCCTCATGGGTGTAGCTCGAAAAGGTTAGCACTTAATGTAAGGTATTACATCAGTAAGGTTACATGTTTATACCTTGGCATTTCTGTGACACACGACACAGTCATCAGTGCTTGATACAATGCTGCTAAGTGATGTAGGCAAACATTACATGAAATGTTCAAAATGATCACTTTGCGAATCTGCACATACACGAACATGTCTTATCATGAATCTGCGAACACGTCCAAAGTTCCTGGTTGACCACGAACCGTTTCACATGCTTCAAATTTGAAAACAATAAAGTGCATAACTTTGTTGGGTATTTCTTTGTGGATCAGAAACTGTGCCATACATGGAAAACAAAAATTAATGCCTGAAGTTTTCCATTGCAATTAATACTCTTTACTAGTAAATTATACTTTTTTGGTGTCTACAGAATCAGAACTTTTTGAACAAAAACACATTAATTTTCCTTTCTCGAATAAGTTGTTGTGTACAAAAAAACAAGACGGCTTTCTGGTAAACTTGTACTGTAAAATTCATTTTGTGGAATAAAACACAACATTTGGATATTTGCGTTTTAAAGGTTTCAGTGAAGTTTCTACCTATTCCTTTTTGTGTGATTGGTTTCCATCCAAACCCACCTTTTTTTTGCATATTTTCATTTAAGAATGCTCCTAAGTCCTCTGTTTTACACCTAAGATACACAGCATACAGCATAGGCAATAGTGTGTTCATGTGTTTATTTTGTTGTGTTCCTTGAATTGTTGATGGTGCACATTCAATGTTACCTATATGTTTCTAACTCACGATACCATTGTTTCGGGAACTCTATCGCTGTAGCTTCATTTGTGATTTGAAAGAAAACTGTGAGTCCTAGACTATTGCAACAAGAGGACCTTTTTTGTTAGACAGGTAACATTACTCAATAAACCATCTACAGATGTTCGAAAATCTGAATGGTAAAAAAGTTATACGCAATTAGAGGGTAGGCACCCCTGCTATTTTCATAAGGGCGGAAGGTTTCAACCAACATTCGCTGCTGCTTTGCAGATTCTAATAGCATTAAGCAATGCTGAAAATATTGTATTTTTATGTCAGTTAGTTTTCCAATATTTTCGGAAAATACTGTTTTAAAATTCGATGTTCAGAGGCCCATTACTCCCTTAACATTGCGTTTAGGTGAAAAGTGCAAAATATGTTTACGTCAAAGTTTTTCGTGTGGAACACGTATGTGAAGTTTGTCCCCCTATTTAATAAACACCCTCTATATAAAAGGTCAAAGGGGCCCCCGAGCACCTGAATCTGCACCCGAGAACCAATGATTATAATTGAGAAATATTTGAATTCGGTGCCATAAATCTCAGAACTTATGTTTAATCATTGTGGAATATATTTCTGAGGAGATTTTCTAAATTAATCATTTCCTCTGAAGAAATCGTCTCACTGGAGGTTGATTGGACATGTCAATGTTAAATTTTTGGACTGTATTAATTTTACACATGGTGAATGCATGTAGGTATGACAGGCGGCTGTTCCTCCAAGACAACTCTGTTATGTGCTTGCAAAGACAAATATATGTTAACGAACGTGCACTGTAATTTGTGAAAAATTTGCACCAGGTGATTCTGAAAATAATTTACTGCTCGCCACCATTGCCTTGAATTTACTGCTCGCCACCATTGCTTTGCATCTTCTGTTAGCTGGTTCCCTACAAAGTTTGACCAGTCGTTTTCACACGTTGTATAGCACTGTAGGTGGTGTGTACATTCACACACAAAAGGTTACGGGTTGGCAAGTCCAGAGAAACACTGCAGTAACTGAAAATGTGACAACGTACTGTGATTTGGCCAAAGTTCCGTCTGCCAGTTGATTAGGCGTCAATGTCACTTGTGGGTGTGGTCCTTCCTTACCAACATGTTGCAAAAGCTGGGTGCCACGCACATTTTTCTGCGTGGTATAGTCACCTGTACTGTCTGTGAATTTTGCAGTGGTGGTAACTGAACTTGTAAAAATTTTACGCACTGTGCACATTTAAGTTGGCCTTAGCACATATGCCAGCCTTGCATGCCTGTGCATTGTTGCAGTGTGCATAGTCCACACCCACTGTACATGATATCGACATTTGGGCCGTAATGTTCACATGGCGCTAGGCGAACTTGCTGGAGTAGGTTGTTAAGATGCTGACACATACTTAGCACACACATAATACTCTTAGTTAGTCACAGTGCCTTGTTCCTTTAAATTTAGGCACTAAGAATGGTACACACAAAAAAATTTAAAGTAAGTCAAATTTACAGGTTTGCAGTCTTAATTTTTGTTATTCTTCTTTAATGCTACAGCAATGACTTGTGTCTCGTAACTCAATTTGATGGTAACGGAAGAATAGTGAGCATTAATTGATCATTAACCATCAATTGTAAGCAGAATTTCACCACAAAATATTGAAAGTTTACAACATCCATACTTGTACATAGTCTCAACACAAAAATATCCCTACAGCGTAGAGCATGCACTCAACTAGCATCAAAGAGAATACAAACACGTGTCAGTTATTACATCAGTTAGGTGGTAAAAGTATTTGTTAACATTTGGTTACCCAATAAGCTGAGCATAATTGGCATTTCAGACACAGCACATTTGCGCATATATGACATGACCTAACATTACACTTGCAGTGACCATTGCACACAAATTTTCAAGAACACTAATGACTGGTTCTGATTAATTGTAGGGACCATTTGCATTTAAAATTAACATGATCATAGACATAGAAGAAGATGCAATCATAGGACACTATTCATTACTGCTATTCAGTACTTATGTTTACAATGAAATTTATAGCTGTGACATAAATTAAACCCCTTTAGAAGGGAGCCAAGTAATGTGACTAGTGTGCAGGTATTTATGGCCGTGCTGTAATCAGGGGGAAAATGAGAGTTAATATACCTTTAGGTGCCAGGTCTGCATGATAGATCAACTTGGCAGATCACGAGCATGAGATCTCAGCCTTTAGGAGTGTGGTCAACTGCCCAGCTGCTATTTTGTCTATCAAATTGTCCTGTTGGTTGCGTATAATATAATTATTACACACCGGTATGTTACACCCTTGTTCAGTCCAGGGTGACTCCTGATTACTGCTCCGAGGTGTTAGCACATGTAATCACTCTTGTAAAAAACTATTTATTTATTTACTTCCACAATCACCTTACATATTCTGTTAGTTCAGAAGCTACACAAACACAGCTATGTTGATGGCGTATCATGCTGTACTTGTTGCTAGTGAACGTCAAAAACTAAAATTGAATGTGGATGATTACATATGAACCCTGATGAAAACATGGCCAACAATTAATTTTTTCAGTTATACTAATGTAATTTCATCTCAAGTAATTTATGTGAGGAACATTAACCTGAAGTAAAAAACTAGCACACATAAATATGACAAAAAAGTAGTAAAATTTATGTAGCAATCCTTTTTTATTATTTATTTGAAATTATTATCTTTCCCAGTTTTATGCTGGTGGTTGTGACTTGCATGGCGATAGCTCATCACTGGATGAATCCATTATACCCCTGAAGTGTGAAAGGTTTCCATGTTGATTGCATTATAAACAAGGGCAACTAATTATCAGAAAAGAATCGTAGTGTTACTATCACATGGCATATAGTAACGAAAAAGTCCATAAAGTACAAATGTTTATTTATGTGCTTCATAACGGCACTAGTGTGTGTCTTGTACTTTACTCCTATATCCAATGAAAATAAAACTTAGTGCATAATTTGACTATTTTAGAATTAATGACTCAGGAAAATAATTCTATATACAAAATTCATGTTTTCCCGATCTTGGACATCGCTGACATGTATTTATAGTTTCTGAATATTTCTTTTGGCACATGTTATACCCAGTATGTAGGGTGGCCAACCACTGGGAAAACCGGGATTTATCAGGGAAATGACATTCATAGGGAATTAAGAGGGAAATCTTGGGGAATTTTTCGAATAACCAGGAAGTTTTTTGTGTCCTGCATATTTCCGTGCCTGTCCAGTAACTTTGTGAATATAGTGCCATACTTATCCATGTACCGCCCATAATTTTATCTGTTAAACTGTATGTTTTAGCAGCAGACAGTTGAACGTCCGTTTCTTCTTCTCTTAGGTTGCGCTGAACCGTGCTGAGTAGCATCAAGCCAATGCTGAACTGTGCTAAGTAATGCCACACCACTGCAATGGCCGGACTGTGCCAAGCACTGCCAGGCGCCGCTTGCGCTCACCATTACTTGAAATAGCAAAGTTAGGACTATTTGCGTGCTACTGTAGCAAGTGTCATTTCGTAGTTAATTTTGCGAGTCCAATGATCACAGTTAATTTTTAGTTAAAATAAGCTCATATTCAATGTGTTAAATTTCGCGAGAATGGCTGCTCAGTGGTCAATTTAAAGAATGGCCTCAAGAAGATCATGGAAGCCTATTTTTGGCGCAGTGCTGTGTCTGTAAAAGTGTCTTTTCTTTGAACAATATGGGAAAAACAGCAGTTAGAAACCACATGAAGGGCATAAAACGTTAAGCGACTGTAGCAGTACTTTCGAGTGATACTTCGCTGAAGGTATTTTTCAGTCATAACAAATTGTTAAAAGCATGTGAAATTTCTGACACAAACGAGCCATCTACATCTACAGTTGAAGAAACTAAGTAATCGTACACCAGACTACATTTTGCATGAAACAACCAAATATTTACGTGGCTTGAATCAATTTGTGTTAAATGACAACACCACTCTGGCCAAAATTATTTGGTGTGCCTAGTAAACATGTTTTCTAGTGCTTCACGTGTAGTTGTTGGATTTGACAAGTCTATAAATAAAGTCGCTCAGAAGGATCAAATGGATGTGGTGATTAGGATTTAGGATGAACAAAATAGCCATGTGATCACAAGATACTTTCCTTCTGTGTTGCTAGGGCATAGTACATCAGGAGATCTGTTGACAGCTGTGACCACAGCATTAGTTGGAATCGACTCATATGATAATTTGGTTTTTAGTGAACGGGCCTAAAATGTGAATTTTAATCTCTTAATGAATTTAAAAAAGACACTAGTGAGGGGCCCAGACGAAGCTTCAATATTGGATTTAGGAAGCTGTGGGCTGCATGTTCTTCATGGTGCCTTCAAAACTGCAATGAAAATAACAGGGTGGAAATTTTGGAATTTTAAGGGCTGTATATTATTTGTTTTAAAATGTTCCAGCACGAAGAAGTGATTATACTTTGCTAACCGGTTCCACTTTGTTTCCATTAACGTTTTGCTCAGTGTGCTGGGTAGAAAATACTGAAGTGGCAGAAAGGGCAGTAGTAATATTTCCTTGTATAAAAAATATGTAGATGAGATTTACAGAATTTACAGTTGTTTCGGAAGCAATGAAAGACAAATTCTTGCTTGTGAAATTGACATTTTTCCATTCAGTTGCTGCAACTATAGAGCCATTTTTGATAGACTTTCAATCACATACATCAATTGTACCTTTACTATATGAATCATAGAATTCATTTACAATCGGAATAATGTCAAAAATTTTGAAGACTTGAGTCTTCTACCAAAGTCACTTCTGTTGATCAGTCAGATAAGAATGTGTTTTTGAGTGCTGAACGTACTGACATGGGTTATACTATGAGGAATGCCCTGCTGAAAACTAAGGATAGTTCACAACTATACATTTTACAGTTCGATAATGAATGTAGAAGCAGTTTACAAAAGTTATATGATAAAATGTTTGAGCACTTGCCACTGAAATATCCTCTTACTAAATGCATTTTGTGTTTGGATCCTGCTGTAGCATGACAGCCAGCTGGGCAAGAACTGTGTCTATCTTTATATACAGTGGGCTGGGTCTGGGTGTTCTCTGATTGGCTAGGGTTGTCTGCAATTCCCCTTCTATTAGCAGGTAGATAGCAGGGGATTGGCGGACAATCCCGGCCAATCAGGGGACACCCATGCCCAGCCCACTGTGTATACAAAGGCAGGAGGGCCTCACAGAGACTCGGTTACAGTTACTGCAGCTGCAACTCAACCCTGAAGATGGAGGCTGCAATGTTCTCCAAAACATCGGGGAGCTATACAACAGTGCTGCGGCTACAACCCAAAAGCCTAGTAGCTACAGACAATGGCCGCGAAAGCCAGTAAACTCTAATAACTAAATATACTTATTGACATAATGCTGATGCCTGGTCTCAAGACAGACAAAATTGACTATCAGTTCAGGTCACTGTATTGAATAGTTGATGTTCAGGATGCATCAAAAAAATTTTTATGAAAGATGATAGACTTGACAATATGTGGATGAAACAGTACTCTTGGTGCATGATTCCGATGAACACTTTCCTTTTGTAAAACTTGCATTAATTTTATCTCGCAGAAACGCTAACGTCGAATGAGATTTCTCGATCAACCTGTAGTGTTTAGTGGAAAATCTTAAAGAGGAGTCCCTAATAGCTCTACGACAAGTGTATGATGGAAGTGTTGTATCAGGCGGCTTAGACAGTTTCACGTGCAGTGCTTCTAAGGACATAATACATGTTGCTTGTAATTCACATGGCCTTATTAGGAAACTATATCTTGACGCTGGCCAAGGGCCAGCAGGGACAGTAAGCCCATAACGTTGCCATAAATCCATAGGAATATGCATGTGCTTAACCACAAGGCTCATGAAATATTTTATTACTTGAGTGTTCTAGTGTTTTGTATGTATTATTTTCCACAGGGTCATTGATTGTGTATGTAGTGTTCCTTTATTAAAAGTGGTCACGACGGACATTCAAACCGCCGCCGGGAAATGTTCCAAGGTTTGGTCAACTAATTTTGAACATTTAAAATCATAATTTAAGTATTTTGAGGGATTTCAATTCCTGAGTTAACATGTAACCTTTTTTGCAATGTATAATTCATTTTGTGCCAGTTTTCTACATTTAACTTAACAATTAATTTAAAATACCATTTCCGGAATGGTAGAGTACAGTCGTGTGTGGCGCCAGAAATGAACGCCCCGGCAATAGGCCATGAACCGTCATCGGCCATGTTCCTCCATGCAGTTTGTCGCAGGCTTTTGGCGAGGTAAGATGCTGTCCGTGTACGCCCCATTGTTGTTTCAGTGAAGTAGGTTTCCATAGTTATTTAATTCACCGGATCATAATTTTTGTTCACGTTGAGCCGTTTTCAATAGAAATGACTCCAAAAACAAGTTACCAGCTCCAAATACACAAGGGGCAAGAAGAAAACCATGTCCACTAACCAACGCTTATAGCTTATTAGGGACCAGGACTTTGTTCGACACATCGTTCTTGAGCAAAGAAAACACAAAATAGTTTAAATCTCATGTAATAGCCAATTCCAGAAGTAATTCTCCTTTACACAAGAGTTACATTCGTTTCCGCGACATGCCATTAAATATCCCTGAACACTGATAAATTACAATTCATATTACAATGCATATAGAATCTCTCATGTTATCGATGAACCTGATGTACATACAAGTGCACTTTAATCCACTTCTTTGACCATCCCCCCCATTTGACTCGTGGGCCTCTATGCTTTACCACTCACTCAAAGATGCTCACCACGTTTCCTCCCCAAAAATGTGGAGTTATTTTCACAAAGTTAATACAATTTGGGACCAGAAATCGACCTGTTGCGTCCCGCATGCGGTGTTAAACCAAGCGCGAGCTATCACTCACTACAGTGCCGTAGCTAAAGACTTCGTCGACAGCCCAACTGCCGGCGCACCCCAAATTTACACTCACTCGGGAAGGCGACGAGGGAAAATGTCCCCTAAGGGAATTGGTCACTCACCAAAATCCTTGATGAACCTTTCAAGTTAAGGACGCTCACCACTCCCTGAGCAGAAAAGATCACTTATGTCCTCCTTCAGCACGACAGCGCGAGCTACGCTTGCGTACTTCTCGCCCCCGGCACGTCCATTCTTCTACACGTGAATTACCGCCTACCAAGGCACAAGCTCAGATCCCAGAGCTCGCGATGTGAGCTGCACGGCTTCCAACCTGAGAGTCACTACGTGCCGCGACACCGCGGCTCGCTCGCCTCGCTAGCGCCCCTGCCGCCGGCCGGCGGAACTCGACCCCCCCTCCCTCCAGGTCCCCCCCTCCATGGCCAGTGGAGCGGAAGGTCCGGTGGGGAAGGGGAGGCTAAGGCACCGTCAACCGGGGCGATCCCTCTCTCATTAAGAGGTGGCCGAAGCCAGCCTCGAGGTTCAAATCAAGTAGGGGCAAACAGACACACTGCTCAAGGCCCCAACTCAAAATCACAAAAAACCCTACAACAGAAACTAAAGAAACTCAAACCCCCAAAGGAAACAAACCCAAGAAAATAAGACCTAAAAGCAGTAGCATCCGTTCAACCCCCCACCCTATCAAACCCAACACCCAGAGAACAAACTCCACCGATCCCATTCACACATCCATTCACATACCAAGCCCACGAGACTAGACCGAATACACATATGCAAGACACACTGTAGTACCAAACTTTACAATCACCTGTCAGTCAGTGAACAACTAACAATACACGCTAACTCCATAAAATGTAGAAACACATTACTCATTGAAATCACTCCCCAAAATCAGCATACCATCATATACATAAGATGGAGTATATATACACTTTAATATAAACTACTAATATGTCACAAAAGCATACCTCGTCGTGCGCACGACTAACGTCCAACTAGAAACACTAGATTATTAAAATTTCACAACCAAAACGTAATAAGCGAGCCCACTGCTCTTATAATGTATGTGATGCCATAGCACTAAGAAAATCCTTACTACTCTATTAAAGCCTTCATTCAATAAATAACACTAAACAACAATAAATAACAAATAGATAAATACCCTCAAACACAATACATATTAATACACATGACTAGACTTCTGCGCGCATATCGCTATTAACTATGAGGTAAATATAGAATCCCTTTACACTTCAATACCATCATGGACACTAAATA
>PNEQ01010765.1:0-36659 GCA_003012365.1 Medauroidea extradentata
TCATATCGTCGTACCAGGTCTAAGCAGAACTGCACAAACGTGAAAGGTAAGTATTCATTTCATATAACAAGCCCTCCACATATCGCTGCTCAATAACAGACATTGCTATAATTTTGATGTAGAATAAAACCAAATATGCGTAAAAATAACAAACGTGACGGGAGACAAATGAGATGCAGGTCGACCATTGCGTCTCACAACAAAAACTAAAGATATAGATCAATCATTTTCTTTTCCAGTTTCCTCAGAGAAATATGCGTGCCGGGTCCGTACCGGGAACTGATGTGATATTTGAAATAACTGCAGTGGGAGTACATGACTGGATTTAGTTTGTTGGGCATACTCCATTACAAAATAGATGACTGTCAAAGAATATAGTGAAAGATATAATTCTTCTTACTTTTCAGTGTATTCATCAGTTTCTTCTGCATCATACAAGTTTTGATTTCAGAATTACTTGTGTTGCTGTTGTAGATCTAGCTATTTTGGTAAAGAGCAGTTCATGAATAAATAAAAATGTTATGTTGTATTTAGTGAACTATTCAACTGAAAAGTGTTGACTTTAGGCGGGCTTAAAGTAGGTAAAATATTTTAAAAGACCACTTGTTTATTTATTTCAGCTATTTTAAACAGTAGCACAACAGGAATAAATGAAGTTTGTAAGAATATTACAAGAAATATTGGAAAGTTCAAACACAATTTTAATATATCGATGTTTCATCATCTAAGCTCTCTATATTGTACAGTCGTCATTTCGAATAAAAGTTAGGATGAAAATACAATTTTTATGTAAAATTATAGGACTTATTTAATAGTTTAAAACCAAATTATATATTTTTATAGTTAATTATCCAAGCATAACATTTTGGAAAGTGAAATGTGCTATTTTGCAAGATAATACAACATCGAATAAAGCGTATGTTTTGTTTTGCCTCGCAAACTATTTAACAGATACCTGAAAAGTTCGGCATATAATAAATACTACAAGAAAAGACCTAAACAAAAATTTAACATTAATTTCTAAGATACATATCAGCAATACATTTCCAAGTAAGTATTTTAAGTTAGTTAAAAAAAGTACAATACATCCAAACGTTATATGTAGAAAGCATTAACCATACACAGCTATCACAGTAAGATGTACGCTTCTGGTATTATTTTGTGAGGTAGTATAATTTTACATAATATCTCTTAAACTACTGCAATGATATCTACAATATTGGCACATTATTATGGTATAAAATGAGATATGGCAAATTTGTTTTAAGTGGGTCATCAGGATTTTATATCTAAAATTACAGTTATATATGTATTTTATGTTGTATTGCAAAATCGATTATACATATTTTTTTATTTGAAAGAGCATTTGGCATGAAAAAATGTCAAATAGACACAACATATGCGTACTCTCTTTTGACCGACGTTCTGTAAGGTATTCGCCTGAGAAAATACAGCTATTCAGACTACTGCACAGTTTCAGGGCAAATTTAACATGTCTGTTAAACAATGTCAAAAAATCTTAACATTTTGTTATATACGACTAGTTAATTTTTGCAAAAATATATGTTCCGTATATAGGTTGTCCAGAAACAACCTCACAACAAGCACACCATGAGAATCCTAGGCTAAGTTTGAGACAAACATGTTTGTGGCACGATGTTGTACGACGAAATATTACGTGCACGAAGTGGCAACACTGCACAGACACTATAATTAGCAATAGGAATTTCAGAAAATGAACTGAGTTGCTTTATCGAGTGCGATTGATGTTGATTTAAACTGATAAAATTATAGCAGATAAAGAATTATGGGAATAGTTTTTGCCATGTGAAAAATTACTCAATTTAGTGGAAGTAGCAGTTTCCAAAGCATTGATTACACTTCATGTTTGTGCTGATTCATTTCACGACCAGAAAAGTATAGTATGTGGCAAAATGCATAATTTTAAATCTGTGTGACACAGTGTTAGTTTTATACACTTTACATCCGACTACATTTTACACCAGTGAAAATATTTTAGCTCTCATAGTCTTCACATAGCGGCATGTCAAAATCAAAAGTTGCAAGTTACAGATACATACAATTAAGAAAAACAACCGACTTACACGAACGAAATTATTTATACTGAAATGAGATATTATGGGCCATATGCTAAAAGGTTTAAAAGCACACAATCCTTTTGTATTTTTCTTAAATTGCAATAAATGAACAAATTTGTCATAATTTTCAGATTTCATTATGGTAAAGTAATTTTGTGTGTTATATGACACATTTTACCTAATTAAAGTGTAAATTATTTCAATCGAGCGAGTTACTTTGTGTTTGATATTTATATGTTCCTGTAACTTGCAAATTTTGACTTGGTCATGCTGCAATGTGAAGACTATGAGGGCTAACAGTTTTAGAAGTTGAAAATGTAGCCGCAAGAAACATATAAAACGAACACTATGTTGTACAAATACAAAATTATGCATTTATGCCACGTGGACGATATAAGTGCGATCGTTAGACAATTTTACTTTATTGTCAGTTTTTGAGCCATAACATTTATTCAAATTGTATTATCAAAATTTTCTCTTCGACAAAATAGTACTATATATTCTTGATAATCTGCTTGACGTAAATAATAATGGAATCTTTCATTAATTTTTCATGCAGAATCATTGCCAGAGAATTCTTGAATGTTAACATATAATTATCTTGCAATGATTCTAAATGATACATTAATGAAAGATTCCATTATAATTTATGTCAAGCAGTTTACCAACAATATGTCCTATGCTTTGTCGAAGAGAAAATTTTGATAATACAATTTGAATAAATGTTATGGCTAAAAAACAGAAAATAGAGTAAAATTATCTAGCACTCCCCCTTAACAACGTCCCTAAATACTAGTTACTGCCAGCAAGTTTCCCAGTGGCTTGTCAACATCGTGTCGCGCGAGCACATCTAAAGACAGGCTTCAACCCTGGCCCCGCCCACCCAATTGAAAAGCGAACCTCGACGTCTGCCGAGGCGCAAACCAGACAGGTCATTTCGCGATATAGGTGGAACGGGAAGGGGGGAGGGCTATTTCGTTGCTGTGGTGAAGGAGGGTTGGAGACGACACGCAATCAGCAGCGATAGTGCAGGTCGCTCCGGAGAAATGCTCGTTTTTTTATATTGTTTCGTTTCTTTCGTCTCCGTCTCATTCCAGAGAGCCGGGGACATTATGGAGAGTAGGTAGGTCCCTGGAGGGGAAGGGGGCTGATGAGGTCCCGTCACGACAGGTGAGGTACGGCAGGAGAAGGGTGGAAGTCCTAGGGGGAGGAAAGAGGAGGGGCGCCCCGACGGCCGCGCGGGCGCTCGTAAACAAGGCAGTAGCGGGCCGAGGTCCGCGGCGTGGAGTTGTGGGGTGCTGCTATGAAGGTGACACAAGGGGTCGGGGGCAGGGGTCGAGCCAAGCGCCTGCAGGGCGGCAGGGTGGGGAGGAGGAGGAAGGGGGCAGCCCAGGACGACCCCGCCATGCTGGCCGTCATGTACCTGGACCAGCTGGCGGCCAGCTGACAGTGGAAGCAGCTCATGATCATGCAGATTGCCAGGTAGACGAGAAGACCCCGTAGTTGGCACCACCTTCCAGCACTTTGCATAGCTCTTCACATCTGCATTTGCCTGCATAGCCCTTACTACACGAACGGAATCCAGTTTTTACTATAAACAGTTTTCTTCTGGAAGTTATTTATACTACCATGAGCGGGGGTGACTTTGGACACGTAGGGTTTGGGACATAGAAACATTTTTTCCTTCATGTATGGTAGCCCTGAATATATAAATTTACTCGTTATTGACAAACAGAAAATAAAAATTGCCTCATCAAGTCACCTCACATATACAAAATCACCCCCGCTTGCGGTACGGTACATTTGTATATTTTTTAAAAATCAAATCTGCATTTTCTTTTTAATTCATATCATAGTTAAATTTAACTTGAAGAAATAAGCAATGTTTTTACACTTTGCAGGAGCTGATACAGCTACTTAAATGAGGGGAGGACATAATGATTAATGGAATGCTTTTTAGAAATGTTTGATAGTTTACAAACTAAAATGCAATTGTTACGACGGCTTTTAATTTCCGAACGCTAATTTACTTACCATATTTAAGCATATATACGTATGTTTAATTTTAAATACGTAGTGTAAATAAAAATGTATTATCTTAGGGAGTAACAACAACCTTAACCCTCTCGCCTGCTCCAAACGTTTCTTATTCCTTTCCTGAAATTCTACATTCAGTTAGCATTGTAGTTGTATAGTCACCTATAAATCTATAAATACACAATGCATATTTTATTTTACGCAAGTGATTTTCAAATTGTGAATAATGAAACAGTTGTGAGATGTGCGTGTGTGTGTCTACACACACACACACACACACACACACACACACACACACACACACACACACACACATATATATATATATATATATGCAACTGTTTATACACATAGAGATACACGTTTTTAGTTTATAGAATACAAACTAACGTTACTTGGTTAAGATTATTTGAATATCAGAACATTATTTTTCACGTGTTGGAGTATAGCGTAAAGGGGCACTAGGTATGCACATTGCACAAGGGTATTAATATTTAACTACATATTTTAGCTACAGCCATAACCTTATATAATTAAGTAAACGTGACGTCTAAGAAATCGACCTAGAAGAACATCACTGTGTACGTAGGCCGATTTATAAAACCGAAAGCAAAATTTGTGTATGTAATATCGTAATTCCATTCGTTTCATAAGTAATTGCCCTCTAATGTGCATTATTTAAGATTTTAATATATTCTGGTCGTTATTGCTCAATTAAAGATGTTTTACGAAATTTATTTTAACTTCCTGTCATTTAACTAAGGGAACTTATTTTGATCCAACGAACTTACAATAAAAACGTAAAACAATTTTTTGTCCGGCGTGTTACAATCTACGCAAATTGATGAAGTCATACGTTGACCTATATTGATATCAGTAACCTTGCCCTTTATAAATGCAATGGTCAATTAATAGACCATTAACTCTTTTTCTTTGAACATAGTTTACAAGTGTGGATTTGATGGAGCAAGCAAAAGCTGAAATTGTAGTCTGTTTTTATTTAAATTTATTTTGGATGTCGGATTTGCATATTTATTACTAGAAAATATTTATTTATTTGTTTTCTCTGGATAGTTAGTGTATGCAATTAAAAATACTTATCAAACAAAATTAAGGTACTGGCTGAGCGAAGCTCTGTGCATAATGAAAGCATTACATTAATAAACAATATATAAAATAATTTGAAAGTTTAAAAACTGATAAAATAATTTTATTATTATACAAATTGAACCACGTTAAGAATTTTAGTTAAAGCATTATATCCAATTTACTTTGACATGCGTTTTCAATGTCAAGAAAAATTGTATGAATAATCAGTAGGCCTGTTTTTCTCCTTGTCAGCGATCATATATTAACCAAACTTGGAAACATTTTGTAACTAACTTACGAATTTAAGATTTTTTTTTAAATTTGCGCGACCATTCGACAGTTGGCCTATTAGTTGTTTTGAGCCATAAGTAGTCTAAATTGTTTTCTTACCGTAACAAAATATGAACGAGTTAAAATAAATAAATAAATATTTTACCTGGTTCATCGATTAACTGGTTTAAATATTTTGATTTGACCAGTATGATTTCCCTATAAAATATTTTTACATTCCTTTCCGTTTTGAAACTTTGGTGCGGCGAATGGATGAAAGATTTCAAAACTTTATGGAAATAATGAACTGCAGAATTTTACTTGAACATTTCAGATGCTGAGTTAGTCTGGAACACAGAAGGTAAAAAAAAATAAATAAATAACACATGTAAAACTAAATTAATACATCAAGCTGTAATTGGACAAAAATAGTAACAGTTACATTAACAAAAAGTTCTATAGAAATATACATCATGTCATTACAGATTATTTACTCTCCATCAATACTACTTACATTTAATAATTGAAATAACACTGTAAGAACTTTACAAATGTTAACGCCTCAATGATGGTATTTCTTTAACAGGACTTCACAACAGACGAAACAATTGGGTACTTAAATTTACGAATAGTTGAAGAAAACATTTTGTATCGTTACCTAATTTTAAAGACAGGTACAAACCCTAAATACTGTCAGCCATCCTTACTTTACCGTTAAAAACAGTTCGTTTTTTTCTCCAACAAACTAAAACATTTATCACGTAATAAAACAAATGAAGACGTTCTCGTGTTTTGCGTGCCACTGAGCTGTTTCTTTGCCAGGTCTTTAGTCCTGAAGTTAACTTGGAAACACCCGGGCTGCACGCTTCAACACTTAAAAGTCTTCCACTGCAGTAGGTAACTATGCCGTGCTCCAGTTAGCATCAGACGCTCCCTGCAATGATCACCTGAACAACGACAGACGGCTAGACTTAATTTCATGCATAATGACCTAGCACAATTACAAATGTTTTTAAAGTTTACCAGATTTTTCAGCAAATATTCGCCAGCTTGGCGCAAATATTTACCATTTAATCCTATGATAGAACCTAGTGCATACAATTTCTACGTAAAAATTTAGTGAGTCATGCATTTATAAAAAAAAAAAACTTTTCTTTATCTTGAGTTTAATAAAAACTGTTATCAAGTATGTCCCTTTCTTGATTATCACATGATGGCTTCTAAAACCTGTAGACTTTCGTTAGTGAGTTTGATGTTCATTTATATCCCATGTAATCTTAACAAGAATGTGCTCTTCTATCAGTTTTCTCTTCTTTTACTGGAGCAGAAACGGCTTGGTGAAAACAGTGACGTCGATGGGAATTACTGGAGTCTTCGTGAGATTCGTACCCTCTGTACCTTTGGAATTGAAAACGTGCTAAAGAATAAAATAGTAACAAAAAAAATAAAAGAATCATTAATGGATTTTCGTGAAAGCCATAGAACTTTCTACGTACTTTCTAATCTTGCAAATGTGAATTTTGTCCCACACAGTTAAGTATAACTGTAGCGTTTTAAACTGAGATCACTGAACCTATGCTGAATATCACAGTAATAACTTATTCCATTGATTTGCCGGTGATTCATTGTAATTTACTCTGAGGCACTTAATGAACTCACCTCATTCCGTTTTACTAACTGACTGGCAGGCAATGGAAATGTTACCATGATACGTAGTCTAAGAGCAGGTAAGGATTGATTCATCCTAAGGGTGTAGCGACTTTGGCAGTATTCTCTGTTAGTACGTGACGAAATAATAACAGAAAAAAATTTCAACAAGCTTCAATAGCGACAGTCTGTGTACCGACGTCTTAAAATATAGCTGCTATGCTTAATGTGGTGACCATGAAAATCGTTACATAATCAGAAAAATGTTTATTGTAGTAATTATTATTTGAGGAGTTGTATTTACCGTTTGGTTGTTTGTACGACAGGTTCAGTTTACCTCAAGGAAAAATGTTCAGATAACAAGTCGATGTGCTCGTGCGTATGGCAATCTTGTTGTATTTTATAATTAATGTAAGTATGGCATATCCTATATTTTATATAAAAAAAGTTAAGATTATCCTAACGGTCCAGTGTGTTAGGAAACTAGCAGATTACGTGCGCACAGTATATTTTTGGGGAAGGAATTACCATTCAGACTATATGTATACTACACACGACTTACTTTATATATATATAAAGTAAGTCGTTATTATATACTAACCCAGCAGGAGTGAATTCCTGAAGTAAAATAAATAAGAAAACAACAATACAACATTGGGCCTGTTGTGACGTACGACTGAGTTATACGCCCTCAAAGGTGAAAGTGGGAAATGTGTAATTGGACAAAAATATTTCAATCAAATGCAGTTGAGCAACGGTACTTCGTATACAGGCTACTGATGTAAGGATAGACAACAAGAAAATATTTTGTTGCGAAAATAATGTCTATTCATATTTTAGCTAGGGGTTGACAACCTCTTTATGCTAAAAAATTTGTAACCGTTGACTTGAAGTGACTGGACACGACATGTAGGTGATCAGCATGTAAAAGTTAATAAAAAATTTCACTTTGATAAAAATTGCTAATATGAACCGTTTCCTCATAAATATGTTAATTTGGGAAAAGGCACTATGGTGGCCTGGGAGGTAGGCAGCCTGTTAACTATTATAGGTATTGCAGTACTTGTGTACGGAAAATGTGACTTATATCTTAGTACATATGTAGCAAGTGAGTGGCTGATAAGTTATTGCAGTAAAGTGCCAACATTGCTTTGGTTACTGCAGTATCAAGTTGCAATGTCTACTTCTTGACTAAGACAACTTTTCATGCCGGAAATACGAAGAACTAGTTGCCTTGCGTAGCTGTACGCTTAATGATGCACCACATACCTGGTCAAATTTCTGTCGCACAGTTAGCCCATGTGCAGCCAGAGTTACAAGCTTGTAATGCCTGATAACAGCGTGGAGCGTTGCCAAACAGTGCATAGTTATTTCGTTTCTGGGCATCGCAGTATTTCATGATGATGGACGCTTACAACAGTATTTTTGATGAATTTAACACTGAGAAACGAAAAATAAGAAGACTGTGTTGTCAAGTAAGCAGAAATGCACTCGTACAAATGCACCTTGTCCCCCCCCCATACATTTGTGTGCCAATAAACGCGCAGCAGTATTTCCAGAATTTGAAAACAATCGCAGTTAGCTGAATTGCGTTGTGTAAAACTACGTACACCTGCCAACAAACGGATACCAAATACAATGAAACCACAATGTACTGTTGGCTTTTATTGTGGTGTGTTTCGGCGAAGTGTAAACATTTTGTAAATTGTTAAATATTACGACCCCACTCTTGAAACACGTCTGAAGGTAATGTAAGCCCGCCCTTAAGTTTTCGTGCGACAGTAATATTTTAAACAATCACCCAAGGAAATTGGTTAGGATCAAGAAATGCAAAACCAAAGGCAATTACGTACAGATAAAAACAAATGACACTGTCGCTTAAGAATGACTATAAAAATTAAAAATTGTGTGTACGTTACTTTAATACTTTGTGTAGTGAAGAAATTTACATATATTTTAAACTATAAGTCATAACAAGAAACATAAAAAATAATACCCGGCTCCAACTTTCTTAATTTTGATTTTCCATAGTTTCCCAAAGTCATTCCAGGCGAATGCTACGACGGATTCCTTAAGAAAGGCCATGGCCGATTTCTTGTCTGGTTGTGTGTTTCTATCTGTAATGACATTGACTGTTGACAATGTCGTTATGGCCCTCTTAAAATATTGCAATAATTGAACATTCTCGTTATACTTGGACTGAAATTTAAATGTATGTTGATTACTTATGGGGTATAGGAAAACTTAAAACTGCTGCCTGAACCACAGTAGTGTCGCATCAACACAGGCTATACTGTACTCTGTGAATTCTCTCTCACTTGTAACCTGTCTTCTATCAGGGCCAGGAGCACTTCCCTCCTGAGATGACTAGATGTATCGGTCATGTACCATGCGTTTGTGGTTTAAACTACAAACAACTAGTCACAGTGTGTATGATCGAGTGGATTAGCCGATGTGCTTCTCGCATACTATGAAATGATGTGTAATGCATCCGTAGAGCGTCTTCGATATGTTGAAAAGTTTCCTGCCGACGTTTGTCACATGTAAGTTCATTCACGTCAGTTCATCGGCGTTTGCGTAAAACAGGAACTGTACACGCAAGTTACCGCATTGCCGGCCGACCTCATTAAACATCGAGTACGATGTATTGGACTATGTTGATGCAAATTCATATACCAGCACCCGAGGAATTCACAATGTGCTCAACTAATCACAATCGACAGTAAGTCACATTTTACGGCGAAACCGATTGCATGCATTTCACTACCAACCATTGCAGGTACTTCCTTCTGATCGGCCTACTCGTTTGCAGTTTTGTAAGTGGTGCCAAAATCAAACTAGGCAAGTACCAGATTTCGTAACGATAATTCCTACTCACCGATGAAGCATCTTTTACTAGGTGCGGTGTCTTCAACATCCACAACGAGTGGGTGTGGGCTCATATAAATCAACGTGTAACAGAGGAATCACACATAGAGCGCGATTTTCTGTGAATTTTTGGGCGGGACTCGCCGATGGGATTCTAATTGGACCACACAACCTTTCCGCACGTTTCTCTGGATCTGGTTATCGGCACTTCTTGGACGAAGACCTGGTACAACTACTTGAAGATTTACCACTGAATGTAAGAGTCGACATGTGATACATGCACGATGGTTTAACGCCTTATATTAGTCGCACAGCAAAGCAATACTTGGATTTGCTGTACCCTGGGTGATGGAGTGGCCATGGTGGGCCAGTGGGGCGGCCATGAAGATCACTGGCCTTAATCCAGTCGACTTCTTTTATGGTATCGCTTGATGTAACTGGTTTATGCAACTAAAGTGGACAATATAGACAATCTCTGGTGACGCATTCAAGATGCATGTCGCTTTAGTTAAAAGGCTAATTCTGGTATGTTGCAGTATGTGCACCTGTACTGTTCTAGGAGCGTCGCATTCATGCATTTTGGAGATGCGTGGTGCGTATTTAGTGCATATGCTCTAAAACTACGCTATGCATTCACATTCAAAATAAATAATAAGTTATCGAAAACCTTTTTAATATTGCATTTCACCATTTACTAACGAGTAATAAGAATGTGAATCTTGTAGTGTACTGATACGTCATACACAACACTGTTGTTGGCTGCCTACCTCCCAGGCCAACACAATACCACTTACCAACTTAACATGTGATTTCAAAGGAAACAGATTGTTTACATGCTGATCACCTACATGTCGTGTCCAGTCACTTCAAGTCAAGGATGATAAAGTTCTGAGCATGTAGGGGTTTTCAACCCTTAGTTAAAGTATGAAGGGATGATCTTTTTGTAACATAATATTTTACTGTTATCTATCCCTACATTAGCAGCCTGTAGACGAAATTTCGTTACTCAGTTGCATGTGACTGAGATGTTATTGCTCAGTTACACATTTCCCACCTTCACCTTTGAGGACGAATAACTCAGTCGTACGTCACAACAGGCCCAAAGTTGTAAGTTGTATTATTGTTTATGTATGTATTAGACGCCAGGAATTCACTCCTGTCGGGTTAGCATATAATAACGACGCACCCTGTCTCTTTCTCTCTTTTTCTCTCTCTGTATATATATATATATATATATATATATATATATATATATATATACACACATACAGACAGGGTTAGTCAGCACGGAGTGTGTGAATTTCGTGTGTTGATAGCTCACAAAAACATTTAGAAACCAATTTGTCCCTAAAGTGAAAATTGTGGACGTAATGCTACCCTGAATATAGACTTTAAAATTACATTTAAATAAAAATTTCAAAAACTACCTAATATTAAATAATCTAATTTTCTACAGTGTATTATAAATGACTTTACTTAATTCCTAGTAGTTTTGCTCGGTAATCTCATTGGCCCATCATTGTTCGAATGGTGAACAACATTTTTCCTCTGCTTCTAACTTAGGAACACTTCACTGTAATTCATGTTCTACTACAGAATATGAAACAGGCGCGGAAACTTAATACAAATGGTCTTCTTGAGGACTGCTAGAGTTAGCCGTTTTCGAGAAAGTCGTATGTAAAATTAATGTATTTCATTTAATTTAATGTATGCAGGCTTTGTGACTTCCTTACTAGGCGTGTTACCGAACTAATAGGTATGTTGTAACGGATTTATCATCTATGTAAGATAACGCAACACACCTATTAGACCTATTAGTTCGTTTACACACCTTGCTAAGAAGTCCCAATGCCAGCATATGTTTCAGGCGTTTCAAAAAATACATTAATTTTGCATACGATTTTCTCGAAAACGGCTAACTCTAGCAGTCCTCAAGAAGACCTTATGTATTAAGCTTCTGCGCCTGTTTCATATTCTGTAGTAGAACATGAATTATAGTGAAGTTTTCCTAAGTTAGAAGCAGAATAATAGTGTTGTGCCCCATTCGAACAATGATGGGCCAATGACATTACCAAACAAAATAACTTTGAATTAGGTAAAGTTGTTTATAAGAAACTGTACAAAAGTTTCGTAATTTAATATTAAGTATTTTTTTTTAATTTGAATTACAATGCAATTTGAAAATCTATTTTCATGGTAGCATTACTCCTACAATTTTCAATTTACGTTCCAATTGAAAACACATTTTCGACATGGTTTTTGTGAGCTATCACCACATGAAATTAACACACTCCGTTCTGACTCATTTTGTATAAGGGCCTCTTCCAACCGACTATGGGACTCTGAAGACGTCAATAACAATGGTCGACGAAATGTTGGTTTCTGCAACCGACCACATCCGACTCAAGCCTGAAAGACAAGGTAGTCATAATAAAAACGGCAGAAAAACTGTACAAACTTCACAACTAAAACCTACTAGGAGAAAAGTAGTTTGCTATTTTGTTGTAGATAATAAACGGAATAAATGTATTAGTTTAATTTCAGCGTTAAACAATCAGAACTTATGTATATAAACATATGTTTTTTTTCCCGAAGATTGTATGAATTCACAGTTAATCATAGGCTGTTTAAATTTATTAACATAAACGGTTTCATTGAACGCTTTACAATATTTAGTATGAACGACTTTCACTCTCAGTATTACTTTCATCGCCTTCTTTTTCACTCTCATCCCTTCGATCTTCAGCTGTCGTTCCAAGATGTTTTTTTTTTTTTGGATGTCGAACTATCCTGCACACACATATATATGTGTTAAATAGGACGACAAACTCCGCGTGCGTGTTGCTCACGAAGAACTATGACGAAAACATGTTTTGCACTTTTCACCAAAACGCAATATTAAGAGAGTGATGGGCTTCTGAACATCGAATTTTAAAACAGTGTTTTCACAAAATATCGGCAACTAATTGACATAAAAGTACAATAGTTTCAGCATTGATTAATGCTATTGGGATCTGCAAATCATCAGAAAATGCTGATTGATACCTTCCACTCTTATGAAAATAGCAGTGCTGGCTACCCTCTAATTGCACACAACTTTTTTACCGTAAGGATTTTCGAACATCTGAAGATGGTTTATTGAATAATGTTACCTGTCTAACAAAAAAGTCCTCTTGTTGTAACAGTCTAAGACTCATCGTTTTCTTTCAAATCACAAATGGAACTACAGCGATAGAGTTACAGAAAGAAATGATTAATTATGGTATCGGGAGTTATAAGCATGTAGGTAACGTTGAATGTGCACAATCGAGAATTCAAGGAACACAACAAAATACGCATGAACACACTATTGCCTATGATGTATTGATGTATGTTGTGTATCTTAGGTGCAAAGAAAAGGACTTAGGAGCATTCGTAAACGACGATGTGCAAAAAAAAGCTATGAACTTATATTGTAGTGCATAATTTAAGTATTTGTAACGAAACATGTTTGTATTAAATAATATTGTCAATGCACTTATAAACCACGAAAAACACGACTCAGAACTACTAATGTTTGCACAGTATGAAACGCCATTAAATAAGGCATATTCTCTCTAAACCAAAACATAGTATATTTTGGATGCACCCACGTTTGTATAGCCTAATTAATTAGAAATAGTTGAAATAGCAAACTTTATTTTTCAGAGAGATTTGTTTGCTCAAGAATAGGGTTTACAACAGTCAACTAAACTAATTTGTTTGTTATGTATGAGTAAAAGAAAAACTCATTTTACATTTTGCTTAGCCAGTAAAAATATTTTGTTTAAACACTTATTTCTCCATTTGCAACCTTATGTATGGTTTGCTCATTTTATTTTTTTATGTGTGTGTGTTCAACGACTTGTTTCTTGAGGATTTCTAACAACACATCTGCACTAATAAATTCGGTGTTTTTTAAAGATATATAACACATGATTTAAGAAATTACATTTCCTGTCCAGCTGGTGTTACCGTATTTTATCTCTGCCCTTCAGTTGTACGTAGACCTAGAGAACCTGCCTGCATTGTGCGTTACCACGCCGCGAATGGTGTTACGACTAACGATTTCGTCGCGTAATCTCGCATGCGGCGAAATTACGCCGCTGGCTCTGCCAAACTGCGGCAATCCAAAGGTAACCGCAGGTTAGCTCTGCACTTCTCGTGTGACTTACGTTCCACTATTTCCTCTTCCGACTCGAGGATGATTGTACAAAGCGAACACGGAGAAGGAAATGGCGAAGCTATGGCGCCGGACCTATTTTCGAAGATGTCGGCCGGGCCGCGGCGACCTTCCGGAAGTAGCCATCAAAATGCAAAACGCTTGTCTGGCCGTCCTCAAGGTCACGTTGTAAGAGCCATTACGTCCCGGGGTTCGCTCCGTTTCGGCGGTGATCAGTGCAAACAGCCCTCCCTCCCACTTCCTTTTAACTCACCCCTCTACCCAGTTCCTCAGTACGGAAATGAACCACTGAAACAATCACGTAATGGGCATCCCAAGGTTATTTTTTTGCCTGGTATGATTTTAACATAATATATTATACTCCATTGGATATTTCATGTAAGATGGCCGTTTTCGTATTTGCCTCTCGAAACTACGGCCAAGGTCGGTGAAACGACTTAAAAATAAAGCGGTTCCGGATTTGAAACCCTGCTGACAACGGTTTTTCGTGTATTGTTTATTTAATGACGCAATTATCTTCAATTTTTGTCATGGGACAGACAGGAAACGTTATTAAAAAAGTTGTAAAATAAACTCACTGGAAAATAAATTAAAAATATGTGAATATGAAGGGAACTAACAATGGTTTTGTGAAGTGATTTATGCCATTAAACTAATGTACGTAGCCTATCAGGAGCACGATGGAATTTTCTTTTGTAGGAAGAATCCGAATAATTGCTTTTTTTTTTATAGCTGGTGTTGTTTTCAACTTTGGTAGCTTAGTTTAACCATTCTGGAAATTACTTCGACCGACAAGACGTATCTTTATTTACTTATTTTTATTGTGTAAGGTCATTAGAAACCATCACACATAACTTCAAACAATGACACGAACTAGAAAATCAGTCGACAGTAGCCTACGTTGAGGAGCTGTCCTATTCGCCTTGACCGATTTCTGAAAACCATGGAAAACCCAAATCAGGATGGCCGGAGGCGAGAATAGACTCCAGCCCTCCCGAACGCAAGTCCGGCGTGTTATCGTTACACCACTTTGCTCGGTAACATTGCATAGTAAAATAACTAAATATTTGACTTCTACAGCGACTACCATCTAGGATTAAGATTTTCAACATGAACCTTAATGTAATTCTTGAGATCTCGAGGACTGGTAACTGAGTAAGAATAATCATTTACACAGTTGGTAACTATAATAGTAATAAAACATCTATACACAATGTATTAACAAGATACAGCTTTAAAAGGACTGTAAAATTATTTATTTATTCAAGTTTTTGCAATATTTGCAATAAACATTTTTGCAAAGTTTCCCAAGCTGCTCTGACTGTGCAAAGTATACCTAGTTGACGGCAAATCATAAAATAAGCTACATTATACCTTGCTCGACCGTAAAATAAACACTTAAATACGTCTTACATTTTGGGACAGCATACCGTATAATATACTGTAGAACACAATTAATGTACAGTCGTCCAAGCAAAATAGCAATACAATACCGAAGGGAAGATGATCTACATGAAAGTTGCTATAAATATGAAGTGAAATCTTCCCAAGGCACTCAGGTCCTATGCACTTGATAAATAAACCATTTTTTTAAAGTTGGGTTTCATATGACATTATTTGGACTGAACAGTTAAAGGTTCGTATAAGATAGGGATTCCAAGACTATTTTGGTTCCAAGACTTCTAAAAATCGTTATAGGGATAATCATAACTCGAATCGAGTCAAAATCTGTATGCGAATCAGTTATAGATAAGATTATATGGCAATATAACGAAGTGTGAAGATTCAAGGAATCTGTACTTGAGAGAGAAGATAAATTGAGTAAAAATTTCCGTTCATTCCAGCAGTAATGGATTTTTTTATCATCAATAATGTATGGGTTTATGTTATTAATTTTTGAAAACAATTTAAACTCCTGTAGAGGAGGCATAGAAACTAAGGACGTTTCTTTTTTGATTTGTTGCAGAGATATATTTACTTGAGTACTTATCTTTGGTATTTGAAAGTTTATTTCTCTCACGGAGAAGACACTACCGCCCTTCGATTTTCTCCCTGTCTTCATGGCCAGCAGCACTGCCTGTGCGTCATGCGGAATGTCAACACGTGTAATTACCACGCTTCTGTAGCTATCCGTCATTGTGAACAACAACATAGAGGTGTGTTGTAAGGATACTATTATTGTTGTTAGATGAGTGCTGCATAGCCGCCAGGTCGAGCACTTTGGCAGCCAGGCACTTTCCATCATTTTATATACATTGGATACTCTAAACACAGCTCAGCTGCTCCCGGGTTGTTTTTGTGATGGTAAGTCGAACTGTGAGGAATGATGGATAAGAAGAAAAGAACTCAGTGAGATTGAGAATGATATGCCGGCAATACCTAAGTTAAAAATTAATTGTAATACATGGTGAAGCATACGTGGAACCAGATCTCACTTCGTAGAGTAATGCCAAATATGTGCGGGACAACGGTACGTAATGAAAGACTTGATGACCGTTATCACAACGCCACCTGCTGCACTGTTACAGCGAATGTGACAGAACCTCTTCGGACATTTGCATCGATGCTGGGAGCCATCATATTAAACATCTCCTGTTAAATGTATGCATCTCGTAGAATTCAATAAGTCAATAAAATCTCACAAGTTGTTTCAAATTCGATTTCGTATGTTTTTCACTTCAACTTTTAACTTTTGCTTCATTTGTTTTTTTTTTCTCCGCTGTCCTTTGAAACATGACGTAACATCACGATAACCAACTGTATAGATGGACAAGCAGTGTAGCTAACGTATCCTCGACCGTGCCGAGGTCGTTAAATACGTAACCAAATGGCTCGACAGGAAAGGGGAGGAATTGGTCATGGCCTGATGTGGGAAACCATTCTAACTCTCACCTAGATTGGTTTCGGGAAACAACGTAAAACCGAAATCGGAATGGCTGGATTGAGAACCTCATGAATAATCCGTGGATTTTCCCAAACAGGAGCTAAATTTCCTACCAACGGGCAAGGACCGTTAAAGATTTGGCACTAACGAATTTATATTTCCTATTAGTATTCAGCGTAACCACTCATTGCATATTAAAACTGTATGTCTTGCAAATCAGTTTTATGAATTTTTTTCTATATTATGTAGAAAATAATTTTTTTAGTTAAATATTTCAAAAGAAAACTGTTTCTCAACTATAGGTGGTATCGACGAGACTATGACTACCTACTTATTTCTGAAATTCAGCATAATCTTAAAAAATAATTTTTACTATACACACTCGATTACTGGATTGTAACAAACAATCGAAGAAATTAAAGTTGTTATGACGACGCACACATTATGTAAAAATGCCAACATTACGACTGCTGTCATCTTAAATATTTTTGTCTCTTCCACTTATCTATGACTGTTACGATTAAAGGTTTGCTCATGATTCCACACACCGCAAACTTGCTCGATGTATGGTGGGTTCGTGTTACACACAATAACATAAATAAATCTAAATGCCTGCTTTTAAACAAAAATTAATATTTAACTTATGTAAGTGTTAGCTGATGCACATTTACAGAGAATCCGCTAAGGACCTGAAACCTGTAATTCAGAACTTACTGTAAACGTCTGAATAAACAAATTTAATTTTTAATGAACAAAATAAATATCACCAAAGACTGGTTTTCTTTAGACGTTTAAACCACATTAAAAAAAAAAACTTTCTACTTAGAAAAAACACAACGGAAATAATTGTTGTATTCGGTCCAAGTCGCAATTAGTTCCTCTTTTCAACTAGTTTCTTAAGAAAACAGGAGGATGTAAAGTGATGGACTGCCGTGAGGTTTTTTCCCTTGGTAACAGTTGGTGTGCACGGGACTAGACTATACGCCAGAATTTTCCCGTAAAACGTATTCTTTCCGATCCTTTGTACTCAACGTAGATAAAACGAAATTCTTGTGTGGAAGTTTCTCTGCTGGTTAGTGCGTAGTTTGCACCTTCGATGCTGCTGAGAGCGTTGTATTTCTCCGAGTTACTGTGATGCTTAAAACAGCGAGAGAGTCTTCCGAAGAAAAGAGCGGCGCGGTACGTTTACTGTTATCGTTGTCCATTGTCAGCGCGCGAGAAGTTTTCTTTTTCTTGTACTTTGGTTAATAAGTAAGAACATTTAATTTATTTCTTTTATTTCTTTTATCAAGTTTTCCATTCCGATAGAAGTCGGCTGCGCCCAGTACAATAACGTGCAATAAAGTTTATGCTTTAATTTAGTTAGTTCAAGGAATCTGTTTTTGGTGCTTGGGGTATATTCCAAAGGGGTCTGGACTTAGGAGTGTACCATAACTAAATTATAAATCACGTCAAAATTGATTTGATTGATTTAAAACACTAAATTTTTAGAGGACTCAATCGATTTGTTTAGTCAACGTTTATCACATAATATATTTTGTTGATTTATATGTCTGGGCATATAAGGTGCTTAGATTTAGAGTGGTGTAAGTCAGTTAAAATAGTTTACTGACAAACAATTACAGTGAAACCCCTCAAATCCGAACTAATTGGGGCTGTAGCCTGTTCGGATTTCAATTTGTTCGGATTAGCAGAAAAATATCTATAACATAACAACGAGCCCTCGTTAAGGTATAGGACTGTACATTGAGCGAGACAGGCTGACTTTGACGCGAGACGACGAGGTAAGTGACCTTGACTAGTGAGCAGGTGGTAGGAAGGCAGGCCATTTTTCAATCCTCGATGACAAGTATGTATGCAGACACATTTACACATTGTTATGTATGCTAACTGTACTTATTTGTTAATTTTCAACTAACTATTTAAAATAAGGTTACAATATAGAATATATACATAATTGTTTTATGACTATTCGTGTGTGTTTGTCAAAAAAGAACTCGTTCGGATTTCCTGGGATTTCCGAATTTCCGGGGTTCGGATTTGAGGGCTTTCGCTGTATTTGTAATCACACGCAAAATGCAGTTCATTCCTGCGGTACTCAAATTATATTCAGAAATTCAATTAAGAGTGAAATATTTATTTCAGAAAATTCTTTTGAAACATGTGCATAATATGAATATAAGTGACACTGCTAAATATTTGTGACGTACACCACTGTGAATCTCAGCCGTTCATGATTAGGCTAAACGTATAAACAGTGTCGTGTAAGAAACGTTGTCCTTGATTGGCTACATCTCTCATGAAAATCTCTGGAAGGCAGCGACGGACTGCGATACACATTCAGTAATATAAACTAACGCCTACGTGTCAAACGCCGTAGGCTTTTTACACAGTGAAGCGTTGCATATGGCAGCCATGTAAATTCTGTGGTACTAGGTTGACCTGTCTGAACTATCTGTTTGCTTCCTCTCGGATACAAATACGTACATCATGCAGTCGTACCACTAAACGAATATCAGTCAGTATTTATTAGCGTCGTAATATACGTTGTTAATTTGTTATATTATTATAAAAATTACTATTTTATATAATTTTGTTTTGTCGTTAATAAACTCTACAACGTTTCTGACTTTGTAGGTGTGCCTTAAACCCGTTTTATGTCTGTGTAATTAACCATAATAATTTTTCATTGCCTCCAAGAAAGTATTTCGCAAGTTACTTTTTAAAATTTAAACTGGTTTTCAAGTACGTTGCTCACTGTGGGCTTACAGTACATAGTTATTACATGTGTTATTGACATAATTTACATGTTTACAGTTTCAACTGCTGAGTTTCCACATTCGATGAGATAATAATTCTGAACGCACGTGGGTTAGGTTACGTTCAGGTTTTTCTGTAATATTTCTGCATTGAACACCGAGGTTTATTCAAGTTACAACTTAATATGAAGATATCAGACTGAACAAAACATGTATATAGGTCCTACATAAAATAAATATTATAATTATCATAAAAATATTGATACACCCTTACATACAAGCATACAAATTATTGTGAACGATAATATTTAAGGAGTTTTTCTCTAACAGGGGAGTACCTGAAGCCAGCATAACTGAAATACGCATTTTATTTTGCCAAAAATAAAGACTCAATTTTACTTTAAAATGTTAAAAAACTACCTTGTTACAAATTATAAACAACCCTCATTCGTACCCTGTTTAAACTCTTCCTACTGACATTATTTATAACTTTGTTAACAGTTTTTAACTATCACTGCATATTGTACAGTCGGGTGCAGTGCTCCACACTACTTTTACCTCATTGCCATTGAATAGTATAATATCAGTTATGTTTAAACATCGGAGTGAAACCAGCATTACTTGTATATATTAGAGTTGACAACACCAAAAATAAAATGATTTCATAACTTCTACATAGTAATAGGTAAAACAAAATCACAATATTTCTGATTTAATACTCGCAAACAAAATTAACTAAACCGAGGAATAAAAGAAGGCAAGCTGGGAAACGTTTCTTACATGCTTAGCAAGAGTTTAAAAAAATTTATATACTTTAATAAGATTAAGGAAAAATAATAAGGGTAATTATTTCTACGCTAACTCAATGTAATAACAATTAATAGTTTTCACGTTTTTCATTTACGCGAGTAAAATGTTTCCCATCATTTGCGTGGTACAGTGACATTGATATTATTGTCCTGACTTGCGATTATGACCAATATGTAGGGCCACGATTTTGTCGCGAAAAGATTTTTGCCCCACTTTGTTTCAGTGACTCACGTGCACATCGGCAGTTCTGTTTCAAGGTTATTGGCAGCGTGTGTTTATTCAGACACGTTTCTCATTTGACTGCATCAATAAGAATAAGATTATTGTGAGTCTGTACGTCTATAATTTGCCAAGGCAAGTGAGAGTAAAATCATCCAACCACAGACGATGTAGCATAGCTGCAGCTGTGCACATGACGCATCGAAACCAAATGTTGCAAAAATCTTTTCGCCATAAAATCGTGGCTCTACCAATATGTGTGTTTTTACGGAAAGAGGTTACCTTGAACAACCGACTTCCAAAGACAGCGACTAACAATGTTTAAAATGTGGCATTTTTTTTATCTTGTTAGGTTTCAACATGAATTGTATCGGACTTTTTTTCCCTCTAAAAATGTTGTAATTTCACAAGTCGTCAATCTCTTTAAAATCAACTATAAGTTATTTTCTCTACTGCAGTTCTTCCCATACGGTTACAAATGCAATTTAAGTTGTGTGCAACTCAGTGCCTGGCTTGGCGCGACTGCTACTGCATAAGAGCCGTTATTAAACTTTGCCGCCGCAAAGTAAGTAAGCGTGGGAGGGTGAAGGACTGGAGGGAGGGAGGGTGGCAGCAGGTAGGGGGAAAAGAAGGTTATCCGCAAGTTTGTTTTATTGCGCGGCGGAAGGAATCTGGAGATTTGAAATATTGCAGTATGGCGGAGAGGGAAACGCCGGCGGCATACACCAGGTCAGGTCCAAGTAATGTACGGCGGTGGCTTGGTACCTACGCGGTCGTAAACAAGACTCGTGGCCCAGGTGGCCGGTGACATGCCGACGGCCGCACAAATATCGGTTAACACGCAACAACGTAGTACGTGATGCCAACATTCTAAAAAAGAAATCGTACCCCAACTAAGGTTTATTCTACTACAGGTTAGGAATAACATATATTTTTTTATGGGAGAGTTTAGCGCAGGAAAAATTTCTGCCGCTAGTTTCGCTGTTATCGCAAAGGGAACAGAAAAATACGGTACTGTAGTAAAATTAAATTTAAATAGCCTTAAAATTACAGAAGTAATTTAACTTAAGTTTAAAATGAAAATAAAACATTTTGACGTTCTGTTATCAACTTTATGTAACTTAATATTCAGGAACGTTCTGGGATTTGTCAGTTTGCACCCATTATCGATACCAGCGCTCAAGCGGCAAAAATTTCCCTGTGACAAACTTTTAACGTTGATCTTTCTAACCTGTAGTAGAATTAACTTTACTCTAACTGAGGTAATGGGCTATTAGAAGTACACGCCCTCTGACGTCACAGTCCGTTGTGGGAAATAAGTTTGTTGCCACAGGGTTCTGTCTAGTCGTATTGCCCATTTTTACCAACTTCATTATTTTGGAGTGAAATAAAATGGTATATATGTATGACAATTTTTGTAATGAGTCATATTAATTTTCCTTTAAAAAGGCTGGCAACTTTATTTTGTATTCTGAATGCGGATATAATGTTACTTTATAATTTAGAGATGATGGTATATCGCGAAAATTTGTTGTGCTACAATAGGCTCGAAAACGTTGCAGTTTCTTGCAGCATGTATGATTGGATGATATACGTCTGACACAACTGCAAACCAATAACATGCATCAAATATTAGAACAGCGGGCTTCTTACTGGCTCAGTCAAATAGGGCAATGGCTCCACGTACAGCGAAAGCCAGTAATGTTTTGGTAAGCCTAACGTACGTTGAAACCCTGCAAATAGTCAAGTTTCCCCGCGGAAATCATATCTATGTCCACGGCAGTTAATTTGAAACCAATGTTTATCTAACGATCATTTAAAACAATGTAAGCATAAGACAGGTTAGGAATGTTGGTTTTTAAATTGGATTTTAATAATAATCATTGTTCCTATTGTTTGTTATGATGTGTACTGCATTTACCGTACGGCTTTTGATTGGTGTAGCCTGCGTAACCTTTATACTCAGCAAAATATTGCATTGGTTACACGCGTGATATTTAATTATAAAAGCGACAGTAAAATGAAAAATTGACATTGTATCGATAACAGTTCAAGTCTTTCGCGTGTTTGTTGCAATTATTTGCGTAATAACCATGTGAAGAGTAAATTTGCTTTGACGAACACGTCCCTGTCATTTGTAACTGTCCATACATCTTTATAATATCCAGATACAAACAAACTATAACCTTCTTTTGAAAGTCTCTGTCTTCCTAATCACCAACGTAACTAAAGCCACAATTTATGTCAGAGTATGTTCAAAGTTTTTATCCCCGTCAACTGCTTTAGTATGGCTTGTTTACTATTTGTTTCCCACAACGGACTGTAGCGACTCAACTGACAGATTCGTAAACTACAAAGCTCTGCCTGATTGCAAGTCGTCCACTCTACTACAGGTTAGAAACTCGTTGTTAAGGGTGCCGCCTACCCGCGCGTGAGATGCTCAAAAGCAACGAAGCAGTAAGGTCGACCTTGAAGCGTGCATCAAATGCCGCGTCGCCTCAACGAGTCAAGCGCTGAACTAGCATGCAAGCTTCCCGCCGAACGGTTTTTACTATGGGACACTAACCGGTGACCATATAATTTTATTGGTGGAAAGTCTGCAACTAACTACAGTGCAGGTCGCAATCTGAGTTTCACACACATCCGGTTAGTACATTTTGAAGTACGAAAGGCTGAAAAGGTCGTTTTTAGCCACGTTGGAGGGCTTAGAAATAGCGTTTTTAATGAGCGTGGCGTCTTAACAATGAGGTTCAGACCTTGCCTGAAGTTTGTTTTCTATTCATACGTTGGCACAATGGGCACACGTGAAATAGTTTCGTAGAAAAAAACCTGTTTACGAACACGCTGCAACTCATTTGAAGCGTGAGGTAGGCGGACGCCTTAAGGTAGAGTTACAATAATTCGTCACATCCATCAATCGTCGGCCCGTCCGCACGTCGACGATCCGTCTACGAAGCTAGCGATTTACCACATACCGTCATGAGACCGTTGTTATTCCTTTCATTTACAATGCTACCAAAGTACAACCAGAAAACTACTGGACGCAAAAAATTCCCCTCAACAGTTTATTTATTTTTAAAGATTTATTTATCAACCTATGGCTGGTAACAATTACAACCCCTGTTTATGTGAGCATAATATTTACTAATACAATTGTTGTGTTTTAATTTGCGTATTTATTATGTAAAAACATAATTTCTGTTAGTATTTTAAAGTTTTCCGTATGCCAAAATTATCTCTATCATATTTTAAAGACACGGATTTGCAGCACTACGCAAGAATAATATGAAACAAACCAAACCTCACAACCTTCTTATTAAAATGAAACCGTTGAAACGATCGCCACCATGTTTAGAAGGCTGAGCTTCCTTCCGTCGTCCGTTAAAAAGTTAGAACTTGCTAAGTTTTCGCCGTCCGGATGGATATAAATATTGGAAGCTTCTGATTGGCTAAGGGTCACGTACTGACGGGTTTATAAACTGACGGGTGAGGTGGATGACTGTAACTTCAGCTTTATTTGTTTTGCAAGGGATAATTTTCGTCGTTAGTTGAGCTAGTATCGATAAGTGGTCAAGATCAGCTGTCATTTCCGGTTCGAAAGATTTCATGGAAGTGAAATGTTTTTTTTTTATGTATACGTTAGACCTACTTTCGTAAATATAATTTAAATGCTAAAATTATTTTGTTTTTCAGCAGAAAATTTAGGTTCAAGTGATCCCTTTCTTTACTTAGCCACAGTAACGGTAATTCTGTTAACATATCTAATAAGTGGACCAGTCGCGTGAGCCGTGCTGTAGCGTGGTACCGAAATTATTTTTTTCTTATATAAATATTAAAAATGTATCCAATCCGTTTATCTGCGAAAACTGTATCCCTATGATTTAAAATATGCCGTCCACTTTTTAAACACATGATTCCTAAGCTCATCCTGGTGCTAAAAATGGACTTTTAACGTTGCTGTAGCTGAGAAAATATAGATCGTAATAGTAAAACTAAGCCATAGAAACCTGCATTGGACAGAACCACAAACATTCCACAAATAAAATAACAGGGTCATAGCTTGAAGTCCCGTTGAAAAACGGTTACTACGAAAGCACTGCGCGCTAGTTTAGTCCTTCGCGCCTAGAGGCGATGAGGTGTTTGTCGGACGTGTTATATTCGACTTATCGCCTTCCTCGTTTCTGGGCCTCACACGTAAAGAGAAGAAAGCTACCGTCCACTAACTCTTAAGGCAGAAATTATTCACTTGTCAAACTATTCCAAAATAAATTGAAACATCTTCCTAGTAGAATAAACATTACTCTAATTGGGCTTGATACCGCGGTACTCAACTATGCTGTTTATGCTAGTATTATTTTCAGGACTTATACATACACACATATATATATATGTATATATGTATGTATGTATGTATGTATGTATGTATGTATGTATGTATGTATGTATGTATCGTAAGACTGTTCTAAAAAAAAATTCGTACGTTTCATAGTAAAATCTATTTTCAACATATCTACGCGAAGGTTTTACGATATCTACTATTTTTTTATGATTTACAAAAATACTAGCAGTACTATCACAAGTAGGAGATTGTGACCATACCGATTCAAAGAAAATAGTAATAAAAAAGTCTATGCATCAACGTATCGTGACAGTTAACTACCGGTAGATAAAATTTTCCAAAATACAATGCCATGGTAAAAAGTTACGGTAATCTTTAATTAACATTTGAGAGTGCTTTCGCCCTGCAGTGATGTAAATGATTTCAATGATTGTGAGGTAGGTACGGCTTAAAATTTCGTCGAATTCTAGATTATTAAAGATGGAAACACAAACGTAAGTATCTCTCAATGAGACAGTCACGAATATCCACGTGATTTACTAGGGACTCAAACCCAAAACTTCTTGTAGCCTACTATAAGCTGGCGCACAACCAGCTGCACTATGCAGGTAGGTGATTACAGAGTGAATTGTTAGCTAAGTGAATCTCGAAGAGGAAGAGAAGTGACCATGGCTTGAATTAAAGAACATTCTCCCGGAGTGATTTAAAATATCACGGAAAACTAAAACCTGCATGTCCGGGCTGGAAATGGAACTAGGTTCCTTCGTAATGTTAGTCTACACAGAAAAAATTGTTTTGTGGTGGCTACAAAATGTTTTGTCAATATGGACCTCACGAAATAATTTTGTACTGGATACAAACTTTTTTTGTAGTCACTGCAAAACTTTAATGGGGACAGCAAACATTTTTGTGGGCACTACTAAAAAATTTGGCAAGGTCCATCATGAAAGAATATTTTGTAGTGACTAATAAGTAATTCACAGGTGAATTACCATAGCGATACACCACTCTGTTTCAACACAACTTTGAGGGCCATGATAAGTTAAGATGTAGAACATGGAATACTCATTCGTCAATCAAATCTGAGCTACTCATCATAATTCGATGGGTCTTATTTGTCGAGTAGATATATAATTAGTGTCCTATATCTACTTGAAAAAACAGTTCCATTCAATTATAACAAGTAGTTCAGATTTCATTGACGATTGAGTATTCCACTCGTTTGCTTGACATATATCTTTCCATACTCCTTAAAATAGGAATAAGTCCGTATTTCGGGTTTTGTTAAATTGATTTTAACAACAAACAGAATAATTGGATTTCTCAAATTCGCTTTCCCACATCTTCGTTATAATTTTTGACTGAGACATCCGGCTCACGACTCCTCATCTAATTTTGTTTCTTTTGTTCTTCTCTATTAACATTCAAAGTTTTATTTACCATCACGAAAACATTCTGTATAGGAATATTTGAGTATTCTAATACATACCGTCAGCATTCAGAATGTGTTTGAATGAGGTAACCGTTACGTTAGCAGACACAGCTTCCTGTTGAATTGACTGCCATCTCTAAAGTAATTATCGGACATCTGCCATTGTATTATGTCAGTTTATGTATATGGACTGCCGCAGTACAACCGCGTGCCGAATTTGATGGGATTTGATTTGAGTTTTCTCACGACATGACATTAAAGCTTTATTAAGCATATGATTCTAGCTTTAATGATTGCTGGAATAAATAAAGCAAGAGTGAATTTGAAACTGTTTGTCCAAATAATCATCTACACATTCAGAAACCACGGCACCTGTGGGAAGAAGATAGAAAATTCCAATAAACATAAATCACAAGAAATTATTACGTACTTAAAATAGCAACGTAAAGCAACGAGAAACGGGAATAGGCAGCTATCGGCAAGTGTATCCAAATCAAGTTGCACACCACAATATGGTTAAAACACAGTTTTAATTCTGCAGTCGCGGTTAATTTCACACCTTCATACCAACAGTCGCGCACTCGTGGCATTCCTGCATCATCGTTAGTTGCTGTGATGAACTACGTGACGTTATTTGATGAAAGTTAGAATATAAGATTAATTTGATTTCTTTCCGGTCACAAATAATACTGTTACACATTTCACGTCAGCGTAAAGTCTTATCTCTTGTAGACATGCCCTGGACACAGGCGGGTGACCATTTGAGCTCTTCTGCTTTGGTAAACTGCAGGTCGTAAGCCAAGACGAGGCAGTCGTGCATCGACCAGACGGAGGGTCGGGGCGCCCCAGTAACAAGGCTTCCCCTGATCACTATGATTACCCCATCCTCCTCCCCTTCCCTCCAATGATTCCCTCCTGGATACGCCCTGGTAACGCGACTGTTCTGATATTAGCTGCTCCTTATCGCGATGGACCGCCAAGGACGACGGATATCGAAACCTAGTCTTCCACCCACCCCCTTCCAAGTTTTCTCCCACTGTGGTCGTATATCAAGCACTGCTGGGATGATACTGCAATCTGGTTCCCCAACTAGAGTTATCTGTTCGTGTACGCACTGGGTGGGGTTGTGATCATCTGATCAATAAATGCAGCCACGATTTAGTGGCGGAAATATTTTTGCAGCATTTGGTTTCAGTGACGTACTGTACGTGTATATATGCAGCTCTGCTTCATGGTCAGCCATTGGATGTTTAGCTGTTACTTGTCTTGAGGTTCTACTGGCAAATAACAGACGCATGGTGTCACAATAGCTTTGATCTGATTGGTCCAGTCCACGGCCGTAGAATAACAGGTCTGGACACTCGCCTATCTAACAATGTATTTTGCTTGACCCCCTTGTTGTTTGTCTGTAGTTCGTCAAGTTACCGAGAATGTCGTACTTTTTGGCGCTGTAATATGGGCGGTCGAACTCAAAACTCCGCCCACTTTTTTCCATTGTTAAATTTATAAAGTAAATAAAGATTGATGGAGCCTTTTCTTAAATTTGTGAGCAATGGAAAGTATTTCATAATTTGATAAAAAAAATACGTTCTGATAAATTGTTTATCTTAGTGGGAAGGAAGTGGGCGGAGTTTGAGTCCGACCGCCATAACTGCAACTAATAAAACACAATATTCTCGGTAACTTAGTGAACTACAGCCAAACAACAAGGGGTCAAGTTCCCAGGCGAGTGTCCAGACCTGTTCTACGACCGTGGTCCAGTGAAATGAGAGATGTGTCTGAACAAAGACACGCTTCCAATAACGGCGAAGAAAATCTGTCTACGTTCACGCAAGGAATTGAAGCAATGGTGCCAAAATCGTTCCGCGACAAACTTGTAGTTCAACACGTCCAGTAGTTCTTATAACCTTACGTGTAATGGTTAGTTTAAATAATTTGTCTTCGACATTTTACGAGCCAAAAGGCACTGATGTGTTATGTCATCTTAACTAGTCGCTCGAAAACCTTGGTTCATTACTTTGATGTCGCGACACATTAAGGGCGCGGTGTATCGCAACTTTCATCACCATTTTTTAAATTTTTTATTTGTACCAGATATTTTTTTCTTATTTTACACACAAAATGTAACTAAATTTGGCTCTTATGAAAATTTTTTATCTCTCGTAGTTTCCGCGTAATGGCTTGTTAAAGTCATATTTTGCATTTTTCCGTTTTAAGGACTACACAAAATCCAACTGATATACCAAACTCAAAAAAATCACAGGGGATAAGGACATTGCAGGTCAAAATGTCATGCTCATAAAAATAAACAATAAAAATTATTTGTATTTAAAAAAATGCTAAAACTGAAAATAAAAATTTAAAAAATTCAATATTATTTTAAATACAAATAATTTTTATTATAATTTTTATTACAAATACGGACAATTTTTGCAAGTTGATGCAAAAAAAAGTATATGGAGCATAAATAATAAACACTCTGCTTAGATGCTGCATTCTATACACAGAAATGACAGTATTTTGTGTTAGAACCTGCCTTTAGCACATACGGCTAGTATTATTGATTAATTTTCAACAGATAGGCCTAATCATTTTAAGATTTATCCTTTTTGTCAACTGTGTTGCAATTTGTTTCAGGTGTTTACGTGCAATAACCAAATCTGACATTAAAAATTGTGAATCATTCAAACATTTTACAGATAATTTCAAGGATCTATATTTCCATGGCATCCCTGGTCCAGTTTACAAACCTAAGCATACATTTTGATTAATTTGTAGGTCACTGACGATTTGACAACTAATGGGTATAATGTTAAACCTTCTGTATAAATATTCAGTGATTTTATTCTACCGCTAAATATTTTGATGAACTATACCTATTGAGTAGGTAAGTGGAACTTTTCCTGATTTATTATGTAAGACTTACTGCTATATTTCCGTTTTGTCCCTATGTTGTGGGACTTAAATTGTTGTCAATTGACATCATAGTCAGGGAAACGTTAAACACGGAGCCAGCAGTACACGTTTTAAAATGTTATTAACATTTAGTTTATCTCAAAGATATTGAAATGATTTACATAACTAAAAGAGATCAAATATTCACACATCAAAATTATGCTAAATGCATCAATTTGACAATTTATTGAAATGTACAGGATGCCCAAACTACGCTCTTCTTGAAACAAGGATAACACACGAGGCTAGGAACAACGCATACTTAGGCCACTGTCGTCTCGTCTTTGATCTTACACTAGCACAACCACTTGGGAGATACAGAGTGTTTATTTATTCACTTACTTCAAGCATCACATACTCCTCAGTACATGTCGAGAGTGATTTGTCAACATATTTTCATAAAATAAATACATTGCTATATACACTGATTGTGCAAAACACAAACACAAACTGATAGTCTAACATACAGTATGTCCGTAAAGTCATAGTGCACGTATGACCGGTCACAGAAACGAATCAAGATAGAAATGTGAAATCTTCACCAAATGAAAGGAAAACTCACTAAGTTTCGTACGTTTTCAGCGCAGTTCAATGTGGCTTCCTTATGTTGTCCTACACACATATAAACAGATGACCACGGACCATGACTTTACGGACATACTGTATGTCAGACTAGTAGAACCCGGCTAGCATTGTCCTACCAGTGTAAATATAAAATGTATATTTGTCAAATTGCGAAGTCCCCTCCCTCATGCCATATAACCATAAGGGGAACCTATATATAGAAGTTGATGTAATGCAGTGCCATCTAGTGACTGGTTATAGCGAATTGGATATCGCTAAAATATTCCTTGTTTTAAAATATCCATGTGTACCAATTTCCATGGCGATCGGTTGAACGGCATAGAAGTTAACGCGCTGTAGCGTCGTCTAGTAGCAAGTTGGCGAGTTAAAGTAAAATGGATATCATAAAAACCGTCTCCATAAAAATCTACATATATGTGCCAAGTTTCATGGTGATCGGTTAAAAGGCGTTGGAGTTTATCGATCTCATACGTGCATACATACATACCAACATCCGTATACACACACATAAATATACACAAACCACACACATATATACATATATATATGTATACACACACACAGAGTTTGTCCGAAAAATCATGGTATATTGCTGATCCGCTGCTGCATAGTTCATGGTGTTGCATCATTCATCATCCTTCGTTGTGTGCGTATGCGAGTGCACATAATACTACAGAAACTGAGAGTGTGTCTCTTTTATTTGGTACAAATTTCACATTTCGTTTTTCTTTTTTTGCTTTCCTGTGACCGGTCAAAAGTGCACCATGACTTTACGGACATAATGTATATATGCCTTCGGTTTTTTTACCCGCTAAACTCTCAATGGCCACTAGTATAATAACGGTAAAAAAAAAAAAAAAAAACAAGAATTTCAGCATAACTAATAATCCTACATTTCTCAAGATGGTGCCAATTAACACTGAATGTTAAACTGTTCTACGTACTGTACATCTCAAAATATGAAATAATAATATATTAATTTACTCTCGTTCTACCATCAAACGTGGTGGAACTAAAACAATCAAGACTAATTAAATCTAAGTTTTATAACAAAGTATGTAAATACTAAACCGACTTTCTATTTGTCCTGTAGTGTACTAAAATTTATGTATTCACTAGCAGTCCCCCGCGGCTTTGCTCGCGAGTATTATTCGAAACTGATAATATTTACTTTAATTAAAAAACTCCTTTGCACACCAAATTGGTACTTCAGTCATCAAGTGTTAGAATGACCAAACGGCTAGTCGAACTAATTCTGCAGCAGGATAAGTAGCTATAGCTGTCCACGCGAAAAGCAGTCTTAAGTTTGTCCCTGCCACTAACAGCGACTACTCCTGGGCCTTATTTATAGCCCTGCGTATTTGACGTTGTGGGGTAATTACAGACACCTAAGGGAAGAGGTTAATCGAATGAGAAACATCTGCTTACCCTGTGCACAACCATTGGTGACGGTGCCCTCAATTATATATTTTCAAAATATTCACTTTAACTTTATTGACATTACAAAGTTTCAAAGGGTAAAGGTTTCGCGGAAACGTACTTGGTGCCACAAACCTGAGATTAGTGAGATGATATATCGTCGCTTTACTGCCAAAAAAGACAAAGTCAAAATGAGAAAAAATTATAAAAATGTTAAGAATATGTATATGTTGTTCACGAACAATTGCCCAAGTTTAAAGTCTATTCGTCGTTTCGTACTGTTGTGTCACAGTATAGTAACATACCACATTTTTGTTAATATCTACAATTTAATACTGTTTTTAATCGAAATAGTATTTATGACTTAATCACTTTTGGCAGTATACCGACTATATGTCAGCTGATATTGTAGAGGAACCTAAGTGGAAAGCGAACTGCAATTTTACCCCTTTTAAAGACTACATGTAAATTGCACTAATTCGATCTGCCTTGTAGTTTTTGTGTGTCAGAATTGAACGTTCGCACGCAGCTTTTAATGGAATTCGAGCCCAGAACCTCCCGGAATTTAGGCCTGAGTAACAAACAACCGCGTAACGTAACGTCGAAATAATTCATGAAAATAAAATTTATTAAAAAATAAATAAATAAAATATCTGTGTCCTGGGATCATAGAGGTTGTAAACACCACGTATCGATAGGTTACTGTAGAGTGAAACTCCTAGGTTGTTTCTCGCTGCTTGTTCCTGCTTTTCGGATCGTCTGCCTTAATTATTGACCAACTAAGTTTTAATCTTAATAATCACGTTTCTTATAAAGAAAAAAATTACATACATATTTTTTTTAAATATTTACGTAAGCATCACTCTGACGCGAACAACACCTCAATATCGCTACTGGTTAGATAGTTATCGTGGGTTGATTGAAAACAAATTTTGTGCTTTTTCACCCTTTAGGGTGTCGAATTTCAAAATATTTGAAATTTACGTCTTAGACATTTGCATAAGTATCCAGCTGAAGTGTAAATCACATCGCTAGCCCGTTCAGTCGAATCAACATCGATAAATCACTTAAAAAAAAAAAAAAAAAAAAAAAAAAAACACTTATCACCCCTGCACAGTATTGAGAAATCGAACTTCGAAAAATCTGAAAACCGTTTTGCGATAATTTCTGTAATCATCATCCTGAAGCAAAAATTAATGTTATATCTAGACGGGTTCGATAGATATCGAGGATTTATCTAAAACACGTTCAAGGTCTTTTCACCACTTAAGAGAGTAAATTTCGAAAAACCCTTGAATCACGTTTTAGAATACTATATTGGTGTCTCGTGGACGTAAAAAACACAACATTAGCCCGCTGGGTTCAAGATATATCGACGATTAATTGAAAACCCTTTTCACCACTTTTCACCCCTTTTCACATCCTTAGGTGGCGAATTTCGAAAATTCCTGAAATTACTTTTTGGGTATTTGAGTAAGCATCAATCCTAAACAAAAATCACGTCACTATATAAAAAACTATGGGATCGATATATATCGAATATGAGTCGAAAACTCATATTACCCCTTTTTTAACCAGTTAAGGGCCGAATTCAGAAAATATATTTTAAATGGTACTTGAGATATTTACAAAAGCACCAATTTAAAGCAAAAAGCACTTCGATATCTCGATTGATTCGATAGACATGGAAGGATAATCGAAAACACATTCCACGTATTTTCACATCTTTAAATAAAGAATTTCGAAACGTCTTTGAGTCCTGTCATAGACATTTGTAAAAGTAACCAATTAAAGTTAAAATCACGACAATAGCCAATTGTGTTTCAAAGATATAGACGATTCAGTAAAAACACATTTTGCCCCCTTTTACTGCCTGGGGATCGAATTTCAAAAAAACCTAAAACTTCTTTTTGGGTATTTACGTAAGCAATATTTTGAAGTGAATATCAACTCTCCATCCCGAAGGGTTCGATAGATATCGATAGTTGATTGTAAACACATTTAAGGTCTTTTCAGCCCCTTAAATGGTGAACTTCGAAAAATCCTTAAATTTAGCAAATATGCATTTTTACGAGTGTCCTACTAAAGTAAAAATCACGATGATTGGCCGTCGGGTTCGAGCTCTATCGACGTTTCTTCGGAAACACATTTCACCCCTTTTCACCCCCTTAGAAGTCGAATTTCGAAAAATCCCTTTTTTGTGCTCGCCTACGACCTGAGGGGAACCCCCACAAAAAATTTTACGATTCTAGGTCCAGTGATTTGGGCTGCAGTTTGATATGTCAGTCTTTCAGTCAATCAGTCAGTCAGCTTTGATATTTATGTATAGAGATTATATAAAATCTTCTCAATTTGGGGATATATATATATATATATATATATATATATATATATATATATATATATATATATATATATATATATATAAAACTGAACCCGACATAAACCAAAAACATTAAATTCAAGGTGCCTTACTTAGTAAGAAATGTGAATCGAATATGCAGAAACTTTGGACAATGGTCTTCGTAAGTTTCATGTGGTGGAAAAATTTGAAGGAAAACAGTTTTTAAAAACTGAATACGGTACGAACTAAATACACAAAACTGAAGTCGCTGTATTAAGTACTACGTGCGTACCGAGTTAGATGAAATTCTGACTAACGGTTGATTTCGATATCTCATGTGTTAAAATAATGTTCAAATTCCGCCATTTTTAATTATTAATACAGCATCAACAAATTACATAAATATTGTGTCACTTTACTATGAACTATGTGTATATTTCTTTCAGCCATTTTGCATTCATTGTTCCCATTTTTTGTATGAAAACATCCATGTGACTAAAAACCATTGGAAATGTTTTACTCTTCTCAAAACTCTCTATTATAAGTGTTGCAGAGGGCTAAGTTAAATGTGAAGAACCTAAGTACTTACAATATGTGTGCCGAGTATAAATATTTCTGAAAAATGGTTCCTTAGATATCTCGCGTGATCAAAATTTGATCAAACAGCCTCCATTTCGAAAATACGAACGCAGAAAATCAAAACGTCAAGTCGACTTAATAAGTACTACATGTGTACCAAGTTTTACGAAACTCGGATAGGTCTAAATATTACCTTAGATATGTCATATTACGATAAAAGTATATAAATACCTACCGTTTTGAAAATTTGAATGTAGGATAAACGACAAACACAATATGCAAGTCAACTTACTAAATAGTAAATGTACCAAGAATAATAAAACTCGTAAATACTTCCTAAAATACGCCATATGATGCTAAAATCATAACAAAGGCTTCCATTTTGAACACATAAACACATGATGAACGATATTACAAAAGTCTAGCCAGCCTTGTATGTAGTATATGTGTACCAAGTTTGATGAAAAATCGGAAATAAAAATAACCATTGGACATGTAATTTTAAGCTAAAAATATAAACATGGCTGCTGTTTTGAAAATATGAACATTATATAAAAGAAATTCACTAAAGTCAAGTCAGCTTAGTATGTTGTGTATGTGTACCGAGTTTGAAGAGATTTAGAGAAATATTTCCTAAAATAAGACATACTAAAATAAAAAAAAAATACCCGCCATTTTGAAACTATAAATACAGCATGAACTAAATAGATAAAAGTTCAAATCACATTACTAGGTTATTTACCTTTACCGAGTTTGATGAAATTATAAAATACTGCTCCTTAGATATCTTGTGTGATCGAAAAAAGTTGAAATGGATGCCATTTTGAAGAAAATGCGACATAAACGAAATACACACAAGTCAAGTCAGGTTTTTAAGTAGAATTTGTATACCAAGTTTGATGAAATCAGGTCAACGTGTTCAAAAATTTTAAGGGACACACACAAACACAGAGCCAGAAAGGTAATCTCGTAAGCCCGTTTTTTTTTCTTTGGAGAGTAGGCTAAAATGGACAACGATCCACAAAATTTCTGTAACCAAAGTTGCACGATACATGACACTGAGGAAGAGTCGAATAATAATGTCTCGTAAAATCTGAACGTTCGAAACAGCGCCTGATAAGTATAGAAGCTATAACTTGACTACTATGTTGAAGACAATACAGCCATATCGTACTCAGCTGTGGTACTTTCTGGAAATATAGTCGTACAGTTTCTATCAATAAGACGTGATCTTTGTCAGAAAAATGGAATATTTCTTAATTTCGTCAAAAGTGGGATAATTTACCAAACTACCAACATGGTAACGTCTAAGCAAAACCCCCATTTATATGGTTACATTTTCAGGTGTTTCAAGATAAATTAAAAGTGCTTTTCTGTATTGAGTTGTAGGTAGCTCAGTTCTGGGCAGAAACGCTAAAGGTGAGGTGTACCGTAAAACAGGATTACTAGCTTACTACTTTTTTTTAATTAAAACTATATTTTAATAAAACCACTGTTTGTAAACTATTTTAATTTGTCTGCCTTAAAAGTTGATATTTAAAATAGAGTTTATACTGAAAATTTGACGCTAATATTGTGTAGAGATGTATGTTTTCGTTCACTCCACTATTCCCCTTTACCTTGTGTTACCTGCCACTTATTAGTGTAAACAATTTAACCTAAGTGACAGTTGAATTTAAGAGATTTTGGTTAGCACTTAACATCTAGGTTTTTAGCTCTGGTGAAGGGTGACGTGATGTGAATATGAATCAGCGCCGGAATGAAGGGGCGGGAGAAACGGGAAATCCCAGAGAAAACCCGCCGATCAGCAGCATCGTCCTGCACTTTTCCCACATGCGAAAATCTGGAGAGCGGGCCCGCTGGGAATTGAAACCGAATAGCCTTGGCGAGAGGTGAATGCATTAGCCACTGCGTCAACAGCGGGCCCCTTAAGGGCGTTCAAGTGGGGAAAAATTCATAATTTTATATTTGTATAAAATAGTGTTAGTTTTGTAGACATTACTTCAGAGAACATTAATATCTAACGGAAAAAAATTAGCTCATCTAGTTTTCCCGTAATGTCACTTCAAAGTCAAAATTTGCATATTTTTACTTCATACAAAACTTGAAAACCAGTAAATATA